>JAFMOC010000163.1:582500-705000 GCA_019802505.1 Corydoras sp. C115
TTACAGATCAAACATGGACACCTCACTACACTCCAACAAACAATCCTAAAAAGCAGCAGGCTGCTCAAGGTCAACCCCCACCAGACTACCAACATAATGTTTACATCCCAGGGACTCCTTCTGCTCTTTGTACCTTGCGACCTACTCACCGCAGTGAGCTTGATGTTCACAACACATTTTCCACCTTCGGAAAAAAACGCAAGTTTATTTCTCCAAACAGCTATGACCCACGGGATGACACAGGACCCGAGATCATCAATAACGACCTGTACACTGAATAGAGAATGAATGAAGAGGGTGTCAGTGTGTGCTGACGGACAGAGAACTCATTTTGAAAAGTCAGTGCAGATGAGCAGAAGCGAACAACGCGGACTACGGAGCAGTATTCATATCAGCTGAACCTATTTATCCAGATTCAACTGCTTTAATGTAACTCTATCAACCTTCGGCTCATGCTTTTTCTAACCAAGCATACACAGTGACTGTATTGTGTAACCAAACCAAATAAAAACCTCATCAGTTATCAGACACTCAGATTTAGTCGGTATGTTACAAACAAGCAAACTGAGCCATGTCAAAAAGGTTCAATTTGGTTTTAGAGGCAAAGCATAATGGTAATAAATAATCCTTGCAGTTTATAAAAAAATGGAGTGAATGCTTTAATGTGTTTTTAAAAATTGGTTTGTTTTTATTTGACAGGACAGATTTGCCACATGGGGTTGATTAATGGATATGTAAAATGGTTGAGCAGGACTTGAAAATGAACTTTTTTATCCTATAATTTGTGTTCACATAGCTTGAAATATTATGGGAATTTTGACAATCATATCAGGAAAACATGATGAGTAGGCATTCTTTCTAAGACCTTCATCAATTAATGACACAGATATTGATTTGGGTAAAATGTACAGAATTTAGAAATGTATTTAAGCTGTTTAATTGAGTTCCACTGGTAGCTAAATGAATCACTACATGTCGTAGAAATAAATATTTTTATACTGATAAACTCTCAATTTCCTATAATGGTTGAGCGTGACTTACTGGCAATGTGACAAACAACTGAACATTTAAAAATGGTTTATAGTGTGTATGGGTTTGGCAGTGCAACTGGTAAGAGGTCATAACGCGAATTTCACTATTTCTACATTAAACTGTATATTTGGAGTATAAATTATTGCAAATATTCCCCGAGGTTACAAAGTTCATTAGAGATTCTTCAGGCTCATTTAGCTTTAATTGCACTACAGCGAGAAAGAGAGAGAGAGAGAGAGAGAGAGAGAGTATACCTTAATATAATATAACTTTAAAACAATGACAATAATTCATTCATTCATTATCACCCGCTTTATCCTCTATTAGGGTCGCGGTGGGGTTCCCCATGCCCATCCAGGGGAGAACGTCTCGGGCGCTGGGCAGATACACCCAGGACAGGGCGCCAATCCATCGCTGGGCAACAATGACAATAATGACAATCTAATGTTTTCTGATCGTTTGCTATATACATTCCAATATTCTACATTTTTAAGCTCAATGTGTCACACTTTTACAACAAGAGACAGAAAAACCAAGAGAAAGGTCAAAATGAGAGCGTTAAGCGTACAAATTATCACAAATATTCATAATGCAAGTATACAAGCACTTATTTGTTCGGGTGTATTTAAATATACAATAAAGACAGAAATTTAAATGCCACAATATATTTATTATAACCTTATAAATGTTCTCCATGATGACAAGCGTCTGTCCAGTATAGACGACTGGTCACCAGATGTCGCTCGTGGCTCATGTTGTCGTCACACATGTCTACTTGTGGAAGGTTTATATTTTATAGATGTAAACAATCACATTACAATCACATTAAATGCAACAAATAAAATACACTGAAATATCCGAAATATCTCATAGTCTGTTTAGTGCATTAAGGCCCACAAAGCATCATTATAAAATGAGAGGAGTTACTGTACTGCGCATGCGCGAGAGCGCCAGAGCTAGCTGGTGTGTGTGGGCGTAAGTTAGTAATAATTCACATCATTAAGGTGCCGTTTGCTTTATAAATCACAGCACATATTAGGAATTTACCTTCAGGATTTTAATCTTCATATCAATCTTTAAAAAACTAATTATATTAATCATTATATTTACATTACATTTAGTCATTTAGCAGACGCTTTTATCCAAAGCGACTTAAAATGAAAACACCACCAAGTCAGTAGTTAAGGGAAAAACAGCTACACTGTAGAAATATTAAAATTGAATTTATATTATTTAAATATTTAAAACACAAAATGCCTAAAATTCTAAATTGTTATGCATAAAATGATTGGACTTTACTTCCTCTTCAGGGTGTTTGTAATATTTAGTGATTCTGAATCGTCGACCAGTGTTAATGTCTGTTACGAAGCATCCAAGCATCAACGCAGACACATCACAATAAACAAGAATACACGCCACAGCCTAAAGAACATCATTCAGTCACATGATGCCTGAAACGATGATTGGTCCTTTGTTTCTGAAATACCACCCACCAAATACCAAAAGGCTTGTATATGGATTATATGAATTTTATTGTTTTGTTTATTAATATTAACAACCACCTACCAGTAAAAGCGTGTTCCAGAGGGAACAGTTCCAACTAACAAAATACCATCTGACAAAATACAAGCACCTGAGTTTTAACAGTAAATAGTATGTGGAGACTATTATTAAAACATCTCTTTCCAAATAGATTTGTAACCTTACCAGTTTATTAATCCATAACTTATGTTTGCGATATCAGTCACACATCCACATTTTATTTATATTTTAATTATTCATTTCAAATCATAGCTTAGCTTATAAAGCTTTTTACAGCACGTTTAGTTTATCTGTAGCATATGTGGTACACGCTGCAGAGGAGGTTGTTTATGAAATAATTATAAAGTAATGAGACAAATAGAAAAGGAAAAAAGTCTAAACCACGAACTCTATATATAACGATAATAATAATAATTAGTCTGTTAAGTTGGTGTGTGTTAAACAAAGAGACTACTGCTTGACAGTTTCTTATGGATCTTTCCATAAATTTCACTGGATCTGGTCTTTGTGTGTCGCTGTTGGCCAGTAAATGTCACTGCAACGCCTAAACGGGTGTGAGCAGTGGCTTACTGATGCTTTATCTACAGGACTTTAGTGCTGTTTCTGACTCTGAGCTAAAAGGTTGTATGATTAAAAAAAAAAAAAAAACATCGAAATTAATGGGCTTATTGTACAGGTTATTTTTGTGGACTGGATTATAATAATCATCATGAAACAACAGGACTCTTTTTGTTCAATAACGTTTTTCTTTGTATTTTCTACGACATGGATGATGGCTTTGTCTGTGACGCGTTACTCTGTTCCAGAGGAGATGGAGCGGAGATCTGTTGTTGCTAATCTAGCTTCAGATCTTGGATTGGATATAAGCGGACTGGCACAACGGGAGGTAAAGCTCGATACTGTTCACAGCACTAAATATTTAGATGTAAATAAAAGAACGGGTGAGCTGTACATTTTCGAGAAAATAGACAGAGAGTCCTTTGTGTCATGGTAAAACCTTGACTTGTTTCGTAAAACTGGATGTGATTATTAAAAGTCCATTGCGTATATTTAACATCGAATTAGAAATAACGGATATTAACGATAACGCTCCGTATTTTAGAATGGACAGGGTTGAACTGGACGTGTCCGAGTCTGCCACACCAGGGGAAAGGTTCTCTTTACCCAACGCACAGGACCCAGATGTAGGGACTAATACTGTTAGTACTTATAAATTAAGCGAAAGCGATCACTTTACAATTGATATTCATTCTGGGAGCGATGGCACGAAATATGTCGATCTGGTTCTTAAGAAGGCGCTGGACCGAGAAGAACGATTTGTCCATAACCTGATACTCACTGCAGTAGATGGTGGCGTTCCCACTCGTTCTGGAACAGCCACCATTATTGTTCACGTGCTAGACACAAACGATAACGCGCCCCAGTTTGATCGCATGGTTTATTCTGTAAACATTAGTGAAAATGCCCCGATCGGAGCAGTAGTCGCGCACCTGAACGCAACAGACACGGATGAAGGAACAAACGCAGAAATAACCTATTCGTTTAATCTGTACACTTCCGAGAAAACGCAAGAAATGTTCGATTTAAATTCAAAGACAGGTGAGATAACTATTAAGGACACAATCGATTTCGAAGACATGAAGATCTATGAGATGCATATCGAAGCAAAAGATAACAGTCCCGTTTCTCTTTCCAGTCAATGCAGAGTTACAGTGCACGTAATGGACGTGAATGACAACTACCCTGAAATCACAGTTAAATCACTGAAAAACACGATTAAGGAAGACGTTCCTGTTGGAACGGTTATAGCCCTTGTGGGGGTAAGTGACAGAGATTTAGGGGCCAATGGCAAAGTCACTCTGGCAATAAACAAAGGCTTTCCGTTTATTTTAAACAAGTCCTCTGATAATCTCTATGAACTGCAGGTTTCAGAAACGTTAGATCGTGAATTAAATTCGGAATATGAAATCACCTTAGTCGTGACAGATGGTGGAAATCCTCCACTTTCCAACAACGAGACAATAATAATGCACTTGTTAGATGTTAATGACAACGCACCACAGTTCCAACAAAGTTTTTACAACATAATTGTACCAGAGAACAATCCCCCTGGGGCTTCACTGGGTGCCATAACTGCTATTGATCCAGATCTCCATGAAAATCAGTACCTCGTTTACTTCATAATTGAAAGAGAAATAGTGAACACGTCCATGTCAATGCTGTTTTCCATTAATCCAGAGAATGGCAATCTTTTTGCACTTAAAACATTTGATTATGAAATAGAAAGGGAATTCCTTTTTCACGTTGAAGCCAGAGACTCTGGTGTTCCTCCACTCAGCAGTAATGTGACTGTCCATATTGTTATTAAGGACCAAAATGACAACACACCGGTAATAGTATCTCCATGGCGTGCACAAGGTTCAGTGGTGGAGGAGAAAATACCAAGATCAACTGATAAAGGTGTGCTTATTGCAAAAGTCATAGCCATTGACACAGACTCTGTACATAACTCAAGAATCACATATCAGTTTCTCCAGAATACGGACTCTAGTTTGTTCAGCTTGGACCAGTACAATGGAGAGATCAGGACTATGAGAATGTTCAGTTACAGGGACTCACGTCACCAAAGGCTTGTGGTCATTGCTAAGGACAACGGAGAGCCCTCACTCTCTGCTACAGTCACCATCAAGCTGTCCACTGTGGAAACCGCCCTCAAAACATATGCTGACATGACTGAAATCCCATCAGAATACGACATCTTTTCTGACCTGAACCTATATCTGGTGATCGGCTTGGGCTCTGTCTCATTTCTCTTATTGATCACTATTTTGGTGACCATCGTGCTAAAATGTCAAAGCCCAAAAGCCAGCAAAGCTGCTCCGCCCTCCAGGAACAGTGTGATCAGTGAGAGGAACTCCACCATTGCGGACTCCACATTGGTCTCCAACGACGCCTATTGGTACAGCATGTTTTTAGCTGAGACCAGAAAAGGAAAGCTTGTAGTGAGGCAACCTGCACCCAAGGGGACAAGATACATTGTATCCAGCATTCCTAGAGGCACAGGAATGTCAGAGACAAGTAACTCAGCTGCATCTACTTTACAGGTAACATAAACAGTACCGCTTATAAATTTTGATAATTTTGTTGTGTAGTAAAAAATACATTTAGACAAATAAAATTTCAAACTCTTTGAAATTTGTTTATGATACATTGTTTACCTTATTCACTCCAAAAATAGTGTCTGACCTCACAATGCATATTTTAATGAATTGGCAAAAATTTTTACAGACACAATTTCAAATAATTTCGAACAACCCCAGAAAATTAAGTCATAAAGCACATCTATGTAGATGTGTAGTTACAATAACTTTATATTCTGTTCATTACCTGATATTTCATTTTCTACATACATTGATGTTGGGAAACTAACATTTAAAATATTGTCTGATCTGTCAAAGTGCAAAAAATTGTATATTATTACAGGTAGCCTACAGTTCATCCACACGCTTAACCTAAGCTATAATATTATAAACCTGAATACTGCATTAGCCTTAAAGAGTGTAAGTGTATTATAAGTATCTCTGGGTATCTTCTTGCAGGTGAATGCTATTTGAATCTTAAAGAGTTGCAGTTTGCATCATGATCATAATAACCAAGAGAATAACAACATACATACATACATACATACATACATACATACATACACACATATATTACATACATGTAAAATAAAACAGACACAAAACAGGCATCCTGAATCAAAATGATTGTATTTAATATAAGATGAATTGATACAGTTAAAATCATTTTAGTGATTTTATCATTTTAGATTAAAGTGCTAAATGTGCACACACTCTAAACACATTTGCAGTTGGCAACACACACACTAAACACAGGTTGATGTACACAATGTTGATTTGCTTTAAACCATTTCACAGATGCAGACCTACAGTTTAAATGACATATCCTGAAAAGGCTCACGGGGAGCTGACCAGCATTGTCGTGCTGAAATGT
Source organism: Corydoras sp. C115 (assembly GCA_019802505.1). Lineage (NCBI taxonomy): Eukaryota > Metazoa > Chordata > Actinopteri > Siluriformes > Callichthyidae > Corydoras > Corydoras sp. C115. Next base: position 589,089 of record JAFMOC010000163.1, read on the forward strand.
GCAGAAACACCCGTTTACTTTTCTTAGCAGACCAGCTTGTTGTAACGAGGCACTCGAGATTCTTATATAATGAATTGTCACAGTTGTACACAGAGTGGCGCTGTATTCCAAAGAACCATCAGTTTTTGCGTTTTGCCCAGGAGCCATGCCTTCAAATCAGTAAGCGGTCAGAAAGCGGTTCGCATGATTCAGGTCTCGCACGTCTTTCTATATGTTGTATTATTAGGAACAATATTTTAATTTTCACAAATGTTTTATCATTTTGTGAAAAGAAAAACTACTTTGACATTTCGTACTTTGATGTTCACTAATGGATTGTATTAAATCGTGAGGGATACAGAGTCAAAGAGGACAATGGGAATTCACAACAAAGCGCGGTGCTTCAGAAGGTGCGTTTTAATTCACGTCTTCTTTTCTGCCCTAATCACTACGTCATTAACTGTAACTCACTATTCAATTCCCGAAGAGATGAAAGAAGGGTCGGTAGTTGCAAATCTAGCAAACGATTTGGGACTCGATGTAGAAACACTAGTTAAACGAAATGTTCGTTTAGACGTCATAGCCAACAAGAAATATCTTGAGATTAACAAAGAGAAAGGGGAACTTTACATTTTGGAAAAGATTGACCGTGAATATCTTTGCCCCTCGAAAACAACATTTACTTGCTTTTTAAAAATGGAAGTAAACATTGAAAATCCAGTACGTATATTTTATCTCGAATTAGAAATAACAGATATCAATGACAATAATCCTTCTTTCAGACGAGATATTATTCATTTGGACATTTCTGAATCCACGCCCTCGGGTGAAAGAATTTCCGTCAGCAATGCAGCAGACTCTGATGTCGGCTTGAACTCTGTTAAAACGTACTACCTAAGTGAAAGCGAACATTTTGACATAGAGATCCAGTCTGGCAGGGATGGCTCCAAATTCGCAGATTTAGTTTTAAAAAAGCAATTAGACCGCGAAATGGAAGCTGTGCACCATCTGATCCTCACAGCGGTGGATGGTGGCGTACCTGTGCGCTCCGGTACAGCGAGCATCATTGTTCGAGTTCAGGATGCAAATGACAATCCTCCCCGATTTAATCAAGAGAGCTACACAATAAATATCACAGAAAATTCTCCCATAGGAAGCCTCGTTATTAAAATGAATGCAACCGACCTGGATGAGGGTTCAAATGCTGACATCGCGTACTCATTCGGTTTATACACATCAGAAAAGTCTCAAGAAGCTTTTACCTTAAATCCAGATACAGGAGAAATAAGAATTAAGGATGTCATTAATTACGAGGATTTCAGAATTTACAATATGGAAATTATTGCAAAGGATAAGGGCGTCGATGCGTTATCCGGTCAATGCAAACTAACCGTAATGATTACAGATATGAATGATAATCATCCAGTCATATCAATACGATCTCTTGCGACAACTATTAAAGAAGATGTAGCTGTAGGTACCGTGATTGCAGTCGTTAGTGTAAGTGATAAAGATTCTGAAGAAAATGGTCAAGTAGATTTGCATATTTCTGAAAAATTGCCTTTTGCTTTAAAGTTATCATCAGATAATTATTATGAGCTTGTGGTATCGGAACCGTTAGATCGAGAAAAAAACCCAGAGTTCGATATAACGTTTACAGTTACTGACAGAGGAAACCCATCACTGTCTGACAACGAAACGATAACACTGGAGCTTCTGGACGTTAACGACAACATTCCGCAGTTTCCACAACCGTTTTATACCATACAGGTTCAAGAAAATAACGCACCCGGAGCTTTGTTAGGTTCATTAACAGCTCTAGATCCTGATCTTCATGAAAATCAGTACCTAGTTTATTTTATAGTTGAAAAGGACATTTTAAACACGTCCATGTCCATGCTGTTCTCTATTAATCCGGAAAATGGCAACCTTTACGCACTCAAAACCTTTGATTATGAGATAGACACAGAATTCGTTTTCCACGTTGAGGCCAGAGACTCTGGTGTCCCTCCACTGAGCAACAACGTCACAGTTCGAGTTATTATCACAGATCAAAACGACAACACACCGGTTATCGTGTCTCCATGGCGTGCTTACGGTTCGGTTGTGGAAGAAAAGATACCGAGATCTACAGATAAAGGAACTCTTATTGCCAAAGTCATTGCTATAGACACGGACTCGGTGCATAATTCTCGGATATCGTACCAGTTTCTTCAGAATACGGACTCTACTTTATTCAGCTTGGACCAGTACAACGGAGAGATCAGGACCATGAGAATGTTCAGTTATAGGGACTCGCGTCACCAAAGGCTTGTGGTGGTCGCCAAGGACAACGGAGAGCCCTCACTCTCTGCTACAGTCACCATCAAACTGTCCACTGTGGAGACCGCCCTCAAAACTTATGCTGACGTCAATGAGTTGCCTTTAGAATACGACATCTTTTCTGACTTGAACCTGTACCTGGTGATCGGTCTGGGTTCAGTGTCATTTCTGTTACTGATCACCATTTTGGTAACCATCGTGCTGAAATGTCAGAAGCCAAAACCCAGCAAAGCTGCTCCGCCCTGCAGGAACAGTGTGATCAGTGAGAGGAACTCCACCATTGCAGACTCCACCTTGGTCTCCAACGATGCCTATTGGTACAGCTTGTTTCTGGCGGAGACCAGAAAAGGAAAGCTGGTAGTAAGACAGCCTGTTCCAAAGGGGACGAGGTATGTTGTGTCCAGTATTCCGAGAAGCACAGGAATGACGGAGACAAGTGAATCAGCCGCATCGACTCTTCAGGTAAACCTCATGTCTCAGAACAAGTAGTCATCTTTTCCATTTTTTTTGTTTAAAGCGTGTTTGTTTAAAGCCTGGGCAATGATAGACATAAGTAAGCACCGCGAACTATACTATAATAATGACTATTTCAACATTCTTTTTTTTATCACTCTACATGTACATTTACACAAAATTAGACACATTTATTTGAATATTGCTTCCACTTCCTGATCATTTTAATATTTAATATCTGTGCTATGCATATAGGTTGTGAACTACTTGTTCTTAATGTCTTAGGAAATTTAATTTCCTTTCCTTTGATTTGTATGCTGCAACAATTGCTATATTTATTGTATTAATCTAACATCAATTTTGACTTAATATTTAGCATGCATGCTTAACAGTGTTTGCCAAACTTCCCAAAATGCAAGGCTTTGTGTTTAACTGTATGCAATGAGTGACTGACTTTGTATGATAACTTATTGTACATTTATCTATAAATTAGAACTTTCTTCTGTGGTACAAGCTTTTACGGACAGACCACAAAAAAACAAACCAAATATTCTACCCAGAAAATAAGATTTAGATATTAGAAATAAAATGTTAAGGGTCAACAAATATGGGTGAATCTGCATTTAATATCGTGTGCACGTAGGGTCGCTGTTTACCAGCAAAACGCAGTGTTATCTAAAGCTGAAGACGTCATTTCGTTGAAAGTCCTTTTGTGTGGCGCACAGAATGATCTCCAGAACGTAACAGACTGCGCGTTTAAGGAGTTTACGGAAAAAAACCTTTCAAAACAGCGATGAGAACTAAAATCCATAAAATGACGAACTGCAGCATGAAACATTTGTTAAGGTACGTCGTCATATCCATTTGGATCAGTCGTTTCTTTTATGCAGCGTCTTCAGTTACGCTTTATTCTATTCCAGAAGAGATGGACGTGGGCACTGTAGTCTCAAATCTGGCCGTCGATTTAGGGCTTGATCCAAAAACCTTAGCCTCACGAAAGATGCGATTAGATGCTGTTGCCAATAAAAAATATTTAGATGTAAATAAAGAAACCGGTGATCTATACATTGTTGAGAAAATGGATAGAGAGCAATTGTGCAATGCTAAAACCGCAACAACCTGTTTTTTAAAAATTGATGTAATAATTGAAAACCCAATACGGATTTTTAACATTGAACTTGAGATAATAGATATAAATGATAATTCACCCCACTTTAGACGGGACGTCATTTATCTTGATATATTTGAATCGACTGCAGTAGGAGAGAAATTTTCTTTAACCAATGCAGTTGACCCCGACGCTGGATCAAATTCCATTAAAAGCTATTACCTTAGTGAAAGTGAACATTTTAAAATTGAAATTCAAACTGGGCGAGACGGATCAAAATTTACTGATCTGGTTTTAAAAAAAGCTCTCGATAGAGAGGAACAAGCTGTTCACAATCTAACCCTCACTGCGGTTGACGGCGGGGTTCCTGCTCGTACCGGAACGGCCGGCATTGTGGTCCGTGTGCTGGATGCAAACGACAACGCACCTCAGTTTGATAAAGACAGTTATGTTATAAATGTAACTGAAAATGTCCCTATTGGAAGTCTTGTTGTCAAATTAAATGCAACAGATAAGGACGAAGGAACGAATTCAGATATCGAGTACTCATTTGGCCTGTACACGTCCGAAAAAACCCAGACAACGTTTGGATTGAACCCAGATACCGGTGAGATCAGAGTGAAGGAGCTTATTGATTATGAGGACTTTAGAATTTATGACGCAGAAATAATAGCTAAAGACAAATCCGCTAATCCTTTATTTGGAAAATGCAAATTAACATTATTAGTAAATGATATGAATGACAATCATCCCGAAATTTCAATTAAATCATTTTCAAGTACTATTAAAGAAGATATCGCTGTAGCTACAGTAATTGGAGTCGTCAGTGTAAGTGATAAAGATTCGGGAGAAAATGGAAAACTCGATATTCATATTTCAGACAAATTACCATTTGGATTAAAAGAATCAAACGATAATCTTTATGAGCTTGTTGTTCTAGAATCCTTAGATCGTGAAAAAGCTTCAGAATACGAGATTACATTTACAGTAACAGACAGAGGAAACCCACGATTATCTGATAATGAAACAGTAACTGTGGAACTGCTGGACGTAAACGATAATGTTCCACACTTCCCTTTGCCGTCTTATACTCTACAAGTTATGGAAAATAATCCACCGGGGGCTTTGTTGAGTTCTTTAACTGCTATCGATCCAGACCTCCATGAAAACCAGTACTTAGTTTATTTCATAATAGAAAAAGAAATAGTTAACACATCCTTGTCCATGCTGTTCTCTATTAATCCGGAGAATGGAAACCTTTATGCGCTAAAAACGTTCGATTACGAGATCGAAAAAGAATTCTTTTTCCACGTCGAGGCCAGAGACTCTGGTGTCCCTCCACTCAGCAGTAACGTCAGTGTCCACGTTGTAATAATGGACCAGAACGACAACACGCCCGTCATCGTGTCTCCATGGCGCGCTCATGGCTCAGTGGTAGAAGAAAAGATACCGAGATCTACAGATAAAGGAACTCTTATTGCCAAAGTCATTGCTATAGACACGGACTCGGTGCACAACTCTCGGATATCGTACCAGTTTCTTCAGAATACGGACTCAAGTTTGTTCAAATTGGACCAGTACAACGGAGAGATCAGGACCATGAGAATGTTCAGTTACAGGGACTCGCGTCACCAACGGCTTGTGGTGGTCGCCAAGGACAACGGAGAGCCCTCACTCTCTGCTACAGTCACCATCAAACTGTCCACTGTGGAGACTGCCCTCAAAACTTATGCTGACGTCAATGAGTTGCCTTTAGAATACGACATTTTTTCTGACTTGAACCTGTACCTGGTGATCGGTCTGGGTTCAGTGTCATTTCTGTTACTGATCACCATTTTGGTAACCATCGTGCTGAAGTGTCAAAAATCCAAACCCAGCAAAGCTGCTCCGCCCTGCAGGAACAGTGTGATCAGTGAGAGGAACTCCACCATTGCAGACTCCACCCTGGTCTCCAACGATGCCTATTGGTACAGCTTGTTTCTTGCAGAGACCAGAAAAGGAAAGCTCGTAGTTAGACAGCCTGTTCCAAAGGGGACGAGGTATGTTGTGTCCAGTATTCCGAGAAGTACGGGATTAAGTGACTCAGCTGCATCGACGTTACAGGTAGGGACGTTTATTTTATACTGTTAAATTCTGCAGAATCATCAAAACTGAATCACATCAGCACTGAATTAACTTTAAAAGAAAATCCCTAAGATGCACTGAATTGTTAAATACCACATAATATAATATACGTTCTGATTGTTAAATTCGTATTTTATTTTTCATTCTCTGGAGACAGGCCCGTTTAAAATGTTTTTGTATACCATTACGGTAAGTAAAAGGTATGGCAAAAATGGTTTTCCATAAATATATAAACAATTCTGGTATATTATTTACATTGGAAGCTCTACTAAACCAATGTTTTTAACCTCAAAATATTGACTTCCCCGTCAGAACCACCCGGCATTTACCACGAAAATATCCTCATCAAAAGTACAAAAGCCCACGGCGGTTTCTTATTGTGGCAGCAAGACGCTCTATAATCCAGAATTTTCAGAATAATGAAATAGTAATAAGATTTGTAAAAACTAATGAACGGATAAGACACCTTGATTCCACAGGTTGATAAATAGCCTTTTATTTGTTATATCAGATTAACGTTTAAACAGGTACTTGCATATAATGATATTTCTTGCAACGAATATAAAAATGATAAATGTTCATAGACTAGTTCTACAAAGTTATAAATGTATGAGGCTAATGAATACTTCTTTCGACGCTAAATGGTCTAGGGTTAAAAATATGGGTGAGTCGGTAAAAAAACCCATATGATTCTGCATTAAATATCACATGCGCATAGGGTCGCTGTTCACCAGCAAAACTAAATCCTATTTTTTCGATGGAAGACGTCATTTCTTTAGCATCTCATTTGTGTGGCGCACAGAATGGACTCAAGAACGTAAAAGACTGCGCGTTTAAGGAGTTTTACGGGTAAATCATTTTATAAAGGATACGAATTTTGATATCCAAATATGATACACTGCATCATGCCATGGACATTAAGGTACGTCGTCATATCCATTTGGATCAGTCGTTTCTTTTATGCAGCGTCTGCTGTTACGCTTTATTCTATTCCAGAAGAGATGGATGTGGGCACTGTAGTCTCAAATCTGGCTGTCGATTTAGGGCTTGATCCAAAAACCCTGGTCTCACGCAAGATGCGATTGGATGTCGTTTCTAATAAGAAATATTTAGATGTTAATCGAGAAACTGGCGACCTTTACATTGTTGAGAAAATGGACAGAGAGCAATTGTGCATTGCTAAAACAACTTGTTTTTTAAAAATTGATGCCACAATTGAAAACCCAATACGCATTTTTAACATTGAACTTGAGATAATAGATATAAATGATAATTCACCCCACTTTCGTCGAGACGTCATTTATCTTGATATCTTTGAATCGACTGCAGTAGGAGAGAAATTTTCTCTAAACAATGCAGTTGACCCCGACGCTGGATCAAATTCCATTAAAAGCTATTACCTTAGTGAAAGTGAACATTTTAAAATTGAAATTCAAACTGGGCGGGACGGATCAAAATTTACTGATCTGGTTTTAAAAAAAGCTCTTGATAGAGAGGAACAAGCTGTTCACAATCTAACCCTCACTGCTGTTGACGGCGGGGTTCCTGCTCGTACGGGAACGGCCGGCATTGTGGTCCGTGTGCTGGATGCAAACGACAACGCACCTCAGTTTGATAAAGACAGTTATGTTATAAATGTAACTGAAAATGTCCCTATTGGAAGTCTTGTAGTCAAATTAAATGCAACAGATAAGGACGAAGGAACGAATTCTGATATCGAGTACTCATTTGGCCTGTACACGTCCGAAAAAACCCAGACGACGTTTGGATTGAACCCAGATACCGGTGAGATCAGAGTGAAGGAGCTTATTGATTATGAGGACTTTAGAATTTATGACGCAGAAATAATAGCTAAAGACAAATCCGCTAATCCTTTATTTGGAAAATGCAAATTAACTTTATTAGTAAATGATATGAATGACAATCATCCCGAAATTTCAATTAAATCATTTTCAAGTACTATTAAAGAAGATATCGCTGTAGCTACAGTAATTGGGGTCGTCAGTGTAAGTGATAAAGATTCGGGAGAAAATGGAAAACTCGATATTCATATTTCCGACAAATTACCATTTGGATTAAAAGAATCAAACGATAATCTTTATGAGCTTGTTGTTCTAGAATCCTTAGATCGTGAAAAAGCTTCAGAATACGAGATTACATTTACAGTAACAGACAGAGGAAACCCACGATTATCTGATAATGAAACTGTAACTGTGGAACTGCTGGACGTAAACGATAATGTTCCACACTTCCCTTTGCCGTCTTATACTCTACAAGTTATGGAAAATAATCCACCGGGGGCTTTGTTGAGTTCTTTAACTGCTATCGATCCAGACCTCCATGAAAACCAGTATTTAGTTTATTTCATAATAGAAAAAGAAATAGTTAACACATCCTTGTCCATGCTGTTCTCTATTAATCCGGAGAATGGAAACCTTTATGCGCTAAAAACGTTCGATTACGAGATCGAAAAAGAATTCTTTTTCCACGTCGAGGCCAGAGACTCTGGTGTCCCTCCACTCAGCAGTAACGTCAGTGTCCACGTTGTAATAATGGACCAGAACGACAACACGCCCGTCATAGTGTCTCCATGGCGCGCTCATGGCTCAGTGGTAGAAGAAAAAATACCGAGATCTACAGATAAAGGAACTCTTATTGCCAAAGTCATTGCTATAGACACGGACTCGGTGCACAACTCTCGGATATCGTACCAGTTTCTTCAAAATACTGACTCAAGTTTGTTCAAATTGGACCAGTACAACGGAGAGATCAGGACCATGAGAATGTTCAGTTACAGAGACTCGCGTCATCAAAGGCTTGTGGTGGTCGCCAAGGACAACGGTGAGCCCTCACTCTCTGCTACAGTCACCATCAAACTGTCCACTGTGGAGACCGCCCTCAAAACTTATGCTGACGTCAATGAGTTGCCTTTAGAATACGACATCTTTTCTGACTTGAACCTGTACCTGGTGATCGGTCTGGGTTCGGTTTCGTTTCTGCTGTTGATCACCATTTTGGTAACCATCGTGCTGAAGTGTCAAAAATCCAAACCCAGCAAAGCTGCTCCGCCCTGCAGGAACAGTGTGATCAGTGAGAGGAACTCCACCATTGCAGACTCCACCCTGGTCTCCAACGATGCCTATTGGTACAGCTTGTTTCTTGCAGAGACCAGAAAAGGAAAGCTGGTAGTTAGACAGCCTGTTCCAAAGGGGACGAGATATGTTGTGTCCAGTATTCCGAGAAGTACGGGATTAAGTGACTCAGCTGCATCGACGTTACAGGTAGGGACGTTTATTTTATACTGTTAAAATTCTGCAGAATCATCAAAACTGAATCACATCAGCACTGAATTACCTTTAAAGGGAAACCCTAAAATGTAGTTTATTGTTAAATACCATATAATATAACATATGTCCAGATTGTAAAATCAGCTTTTTTATTTTTCTTTCTCTGGCATCACATCCGTTTAAAATGTTTTTGTATACGCTTATGGTAAGTATAAAGTATGGCAAAAATGTATTTCTTTCCCCCATAGATATATAAACAGCCAATGTCTATGATTTATATCGGAAGCTCTACTCAACCACTGTTTTTAACAAAAAACATATTGACCTCCCCGTCAAACAAACCCGGCGTTTTACCACGAAAATATCCTCAACACAAGCACAAAATACTACGACGGTTTCTTATTGCGGAAGTAAGACGCTTTAATCTCCCTACTTTCAAAAATAATGAGACAAAACATAACATATCCAAAAACTAATGAAAAGATAAGACATGTTGGTTTCACAGGTTGATAAAACAGCTCTTATTTAACATATTAGATCAAAATATAAGCAAGTACTTTCATATAAATATTTTTTTTTTGCAAAAAAAAAGATAAATGCTTATAGATTAGACTATGATACTGCATTAAATATCACAGGCGCATAGGGTCGCTGTTCACCAGCAAAATTAAGTCCTATATAGGCGACGTCATTTCTTTTGCAGTTCATTTGTGTGGCGTTCAGAATGGACTCAAGAACGTAAAAGACTGCGCGTTTAAGGAGTTTTACAGGGTAAATCATTTTATAAAGGATCCGAATTTTGATATCCAAATATGATACACTGCATCATGCCATGGACATTAAGGTACGTCGTCATATCCATTTGGATCAGTCGTTTCTTTTATGCAGCGTCTGCTGTTACGCTTTATTCTATTCCAGAAGAGATGGATGTGGGCACTGTAGTCTCAAATCTGGCTGTCGATTTAGGGCTTGATCCAAAAACCTTGGTCTCACGGAAGATGCGATTGGATGTCGTTTCTAATAAGAAATATTTAGATGTTAATAGAGAAACTGGCGACCTTTACATTGTTGAGAAAATGGACAGAGAGCAACTGTGTAGCGCTAAAACAACTTGTTTTGTGAAGCTAGATGCAATAATTGAAAATCCAATTAGAATGTTTAACATTGAACTTGAGATAATAGATATAAATGATAATTCACCCCACTTTCGTCGAGACGTCATTTATCTTGATATCTTTGAATCGACAGCAGTAGGAGAGAAATTTTCTTTAACCAATGCAGTTGACCCCGACTTTGGATCAAATTCCATTAAAAGCTATTACCTTAGTGAAAATGAACATTTTAAAATTGAAATCCAAACTGGGCGGGATGGTTCTAAGTTCCCTGATCTGGTTTTAAAAAGAGCTCTTGATAGAGAGGAACAAGCTGTTCACAATCTAACCCTCACTGCTGTTGACGGCGGGGTTCCTGCTCGTACCGGAACGGCCGGTATTGTGGTCCGTGTGCTGGATGCAAACGACAACGCACCTCAGTTTGATAAAGACAGTTATGTTATAAATGTAACTGAAAATGTCCCTATTGGAAGTCTTGTAGTCAAATTAAATGCAACAGATAAGGACGAAGGAACGAATTCTGATATCGAGTACTCATTTGGCCTGTACACATCCGAAAAAACCCAGACGACGTTTGGATTGAACCCAGATACCGGTGAGATCAGAGTGAAGGAGCTTATTGATTATGAGGACTTTAGAATTTATGACGCAGAAATAATAGCTAAAGACAAATCAGCTAATCCTTTATTTGGAAAATGCAAATTAACTTTATTAGTAAATGATATGAATGACAATCATCCCGAAATTTCAATTAAATCATTTTCAAGTACTATTAAAGAAGATATCGCTGTAGCTACAGTAATTGGAGTCGTCAGTGTAAGTGATAAAGATTCGGGAGAAAATGGAAAACTCGATATTCATATTTCCGACAAATTACCATTTGGATTAAAAGAATCAAACGATAATCTTTATGAGCTTGTTGTTCTAGAATCCTTAGATCGTGAAAAAGCTTCAGAATACGAGATTACATTTACAGTAACAGACAGAGGAAACCCACGATTATCTGATAATGAAACTGTAACTGTGGAACTGCTGGACGTAAACGATAATGTTCCACACTTCCCTTTGCCGTCTTATACTCTACAAGTTATGGAAAATAATCCACCGGGGGCTTTGTTGAGTTCTTTAACTGCTATCGATCCAGACCTCCATGAAAACCAGTACTTAGTTTATTTCATAATAGAAAAAGAAATAGTTAACACATCCTTGTCCATGCTGTTCTCTATTAATCCGGAGAATGGAAACCTTTATGCGCTAAAAACGTTCGATTACGAGATCGAAAAAGAATTCTTTTTCCACGTCGAGGCCAGAGACTCTGGTGTCCCTCCACTCAGCAGTAACGTCAGTGTCCACGTTGTAATAATGGACCAGAACGACAACACGCCTGTCATAGTGTCTCCATGGCGCGCTCATGGCTCAGTGGTAGAAGAAAAAATACCGAGATCTACAGATAAAGGAACTCTTATTGCCAAAGTCATTGCTATAGACACGGACTCGGTGCACAACTCTCGGATATCGTACCAGTTTCTTCAGAATACGGACTCAAGTTTGTTCAAATTGGACCAGTACAACGGAGAGATCAGAACCATGAGAATGTTCAGTTACAGAGACTCGCGTCACCAAAGGCTTGTGGTGGTCGCCAAGGACAACGGAGAGCCCTCACTCTCTGCAACAGTCACCATCAAACTGTCCACTGTGGAGACTGCCCTCAAAACTTATGCTGACGTCAATGAGTTGCCTTTAGAATACGACATCTTTTCTGACTTGAACCTGTACCTGGTGATCGGTCTGGGTTCAGTGTCATTTCTGTTACTGATCACCATTTTGGTAACCATCGTGCTGAAGTGTCAAAAATCCAAACCCAGCAAAGCTGCTCCGCCCTGCAGGAACAGTGTGATCAGTGAGAGGAACTCCACCATTGCAGACTCCACCCTGGTCTCCAACGATGCCTATTGGTACAGCTTGTTTCTTGCAGAGACCAGAAAAGGAAAGCTCGTTGTAAGACAACCTGTTCCAAAGGGGACGAGGTATGTTGTGTCCAGTATACCAAGAAGTACGGGATTAAGTGACTCAGCTGCATCGACATTACAGGTAGGGATGTTAATTCTGTTCTCCTAAACAAAATTGCAGAATCAGCGTTCATATTGTCGACACTAAATCGCTGATTTCATCTTTGGAAGAAAAAGCTCAAAATTTTGCTTATAATATTTTAGTTTTGGCTGAATATTGCGACTTCTAAATGATATGGTTTTAATTAGGGAAAATTGAAGCAGAAAGCAGTCGTGACAAAGCATGTTATACGTCCTGGTTTGCTGTAAAATTGTCTTAATTTTCCAGCGCATGTTAAAATAAGTTTCTTAGACATTTGAACTCTTCTATGGTAAGTATATTCTTTTCCACTGTCCTTATTTTTATTTTCATCTTTGCTGATGTATACATACTTGCGCAGAGAGTCGCTGTTCACCACGAAAACACACCCCTCACGACCCCCCCCCCCCAACGCAGTTTCCGATTGTGGCAGCAAGACGCTGTGAGTCCACACTTTCGGAACGTCCACTTGGATTGTACGGCTGCCATCGTTGGGATTGTCTTTTCTTCGATTGCTTTTCACAGAATACTTAATAATGAAAACAAAGCAGAATGGTTCCGTGTTCAGGTACGTTTCGATTGTCTGTCTGCTTTGCGTCGTTTTTCGACCAACGAGAACCATCAAACATTACTCAATTCCCGAGGAGATGGAGGAGGGATCTGTAGTTGCGAATTTAGCGGCTGATTTGGGTCTGGATTTACAAACGCTCAGCAATCGCAAAATGCGTTTGGATGTTGCGGCTACCCGGAAATACTTAAACGTTAACAAGGACACAGGGGAGATGTACATCGTTGAAAGAATAGACAGAGAAAGTCTTTGCCCGTCGAAGTCTGTAACAACGTGTGTTCTTAAACTAGATGCTACAATTGAAAATCCAGTTCGACTATTCAATATTGAACTTGAAATCACGGATATTAACGATAACGCTCCGCATTTTAGAAGAGAGACTATGCATATTGACATATCAGAAGCGTCCACTCTGGGTGAGAGGTTTTCTCTTACTAACGCAGTGGACCCCGACACCGGCTCCAATTCAGTTAAAACCTACTATCTCAGTGAAAGTGATCGGTTTGATATTGAAATACACACTGGACGAGACGGATCCAAGTTTGCTGATTTAATTCTCAAAAAGATCTTGGACAGAGAGGAACAGGCCATGTATGATTTAGTTCTCACAGCTGTAGACGGAGGGGATCCAGCCCGTTCCGGTTCGGCTAGCATCACAATACGCGTCCTGGATACGAACGACAACGCCCCTCAGTTCGATAAAGACTTATATTTAATCAACCTCATGGAAAACTCCCCGATTGGAAGCCTTGTGATGAAGGTGAGCGCCACTGATAAAGACTTTGGCTCAAATTCAGAAATCCTTTATAATTTTAGTTTATACACCTCTGAGAAAACACAGAAAACCTTTAGTTTAAATCCAGAAAATGGCGAAATAAGAGTAAAAGACACAATCAATTATGAAGATTTCAAAGAGTATACTATGGAAATTATAGCAACAGACAAGGGAATCAATTCTTTATCGGGACAATGCAAATTAACAATTTTAATTAAAGATATGAATGACAATCATCCAGAGATTTCTATAAAATCATTTACCAGTCCTGTTAAGGAAGACGTGCCCATTGGGACAGTTATTGCACTGGTCAGTGTAAGTGATAAGGATTCAGGAGAAAATGGACAGATTGATGTTCACATTTCTGATAAACTTCCTTTCACTCTCAGACAAACCACTGACAATTATTTCGAACTCGTCGTTTCAGAGCCATTGGATCGTGAGACAATGCCGGAACATGACATTACATTTACTGTAACAGACAGAGGAAACCCACCTTTATATGAAAATGAAACTATAACCCTAGAACTTCTGGATGTTAACGACAACGTGCCTCAGTTTGCGCAATCCACATTTACTATACGAATAATGGAAAATAATGCTCCTGGGGCATTAATTTGCTCTCTTACGGCACACGATCCAGATCTACATGAAAATCAGTACCTGGTATATTTTATAATAGAAAAGGAAATTGTTAACACCTCTATGTCAATGTTGTTCTCAATTAATCCAGAGAATGGCAACCTGTATGCCCTCAAAACATTCGATTTTGAAATAGAGAAGGAATTTCTTTTCCACATAGAGGCCAAAGACTCCGGAATTCCTCCACTCAGCAGTAATGTGACTGTTCACATCGTAATAATTGATCAAAATGACAATACTCCACTCATAGTGTCTCCATGGCGCGCTCATGGCTCAGTGGTAGAAGAAAAAATACCGAGATCTACAGATAAAGGAACTCTTATTGCCAAAGTCATTGCTATAGACACGGACTCGGTGCACAACTCTCGGATATCGTATCAGTTTCTTCAGAATACGGACTCTAGTTTGTTCAGCTTGGACCAGTACAACGGAGAGATCAGGACCATGAGAATGTTCAGTTACAGGGACTCACGTCACCAAAGGCTTGTGGTGGTCGCCAAGGACAACGGAGAGCCCTCACTCTCTGCCACAGTCACCATCAAACTGTCCACTGTGGAGACCGCCCTCAAAACTTATGCTGACGTCAATGAGTTGCCTTTAGAATACGACATCTTTTCTGACTTGAACCTGTACCTGGTGATCGGTCTGGGTTCAGTGTCATTTCTGTTACTGATCACCATTTTGGTAACCATCGTGCTGAAGTGTCAAAAATCCAAACCCAGCAAAGCTGCTCCGCCCTGCAGGAACAGTGTGATCAGTGAGAGGAACTCCACCATTGCAGACTCCACCTTGGTCTCCAACGATGCCTATTGGTACAGCTTGTTTCTAGCAGAGACCAGAAAAGGAAAGCTTGTAGTTAGACAGCCCGTACCAAAGGGGACAAGGTATATTGTCTCCAGCATTCCAAGAAGCACAGGCATGACAGAAACTAGCGACTCAGCAGCATCCACGCTTCAGGTAATGCGTTTATGTTTGTTAGGATAAACCATGAAAATTTTTACTATATGAAAATATAAGATTATGAGCAAAGCGTCATTTCCTATCATTGGTAACTATATATCATAATTATACTTGCTTTTCTCACATTTTGCAACTCACCTTTTCCGAAACTATTTCAGAATGTCCTCTTACTAATCACCAGATTCAGAGTGAATAATTCAGAAATTATTAGTAAAATATTTATTTTAATGTGGTTGCTCAAATATAAACACACTTCAATAAACTATTGGAGTCTATTGCCATGGGGCATCTTGACTTTGGAATCAAGTCCAGATTGCTGTTGGGTTCCTTAACCACCAAGTGTGTGTGTTAATAAAACAAGAAAAAAAAATCTCTATGTGCATTTGCCCTTGAACATTAAGGCCACTCTGATATTTGTTTACTCGGAAACATCAGTATTTGTATCGTTATGGGTCAAAACAAAACAGCAATTATTGTTTCACGATTGCATGTTGATGGTGTCAGCAAAATATGTGACCACTATTACCACTCTTTACTTTTTGATATAAAGGTACAAAGATCTACATAAAACAATGTGCTTTCATCAAATGTCAGCGAAGCAGTTATCTGTACATATCTCTATGTCACATATCGATTTCTTAAGTAGTTCATCCAGTTTGGACCAGTGCTACCGATAGATCCTTGAGAATGTTCCACTACAAATCACCAAAAGTTAGTTGATATCAATATTAAAAGATAAAAGATGATGGCACAGTTAGTGTTTAGCCAGGATATAAATGTATTTGTGCTGCTTACATTAAGAATATTTTCCCCTTTATATAGTGAAATAAGATGGTTATTAAAAGATGTGATTGAATATGTGTGTGGATAGTATGCATGTGTGGATGTATGTGAGTGTGTGTGTGTGTGTGTGTGCATGTGCAGGCAGTGTGGGCGGTGCTTGACCAAGAAGTAGCTGTTGCTTCTTTTAAAAGAACTCTTTCCCAGATAGCAAGAGTGGTACAATAAAAGTGTGCTGCTTAAATTAAGAGTGAAAGCGTTTCAGTGGTTTGTTACTTACAACAGTTGTGCAATAAATAATGTACATTAAAAGTGCTGATGTGACTAAATGATCATGGGATTAAAAGGTTGGGGAGCTTTGCACTGTTCAGCTCGTCACCTGCCATTGTTCTGATTTTATATTTAACTGTCTGCAGATTCATATTTAGAAAAAACAAATTTGGGGTGTGTCTCAAAACATAGTCCATGTAGATAGAATGTTGTAAGTTGTGTCAAAATGGAAACTAAGCCACAGGACGTTTTTTATATATATATATATATATATATATATATATATATATATATATATATATATATATATATATATAAAATCAACATCAGTATATTTACATATACAACTTACATTTTTGCTTTAACAGTAAACATGAAAATGATTACAGAAAGGCTTTACTAAACATATACATTTTTATGTACTTAAATGTAAATGTTTGCATGTTTTACTTTATTCTAATTAAATGTTTGGGTTTTTTTTTAAAATAAGAAATAACATTAGAAACTATGTTGACCCATATTGTCTTTGAATTATTTCATTAAATATTTTTCATTGTGATAGGTCCACGAAATGTAGGAATGTTTTAATTTTACATATGTCCATAGATTTACGTAGCTGGACCAGGTGGAGGAACAGAGCGGCACTCTCTTGGCTGATGTTTCTCTGTTGTCCATCCGTTTCTCAGTCTGTTTCCTTCACAGATAAACCCTCTGCTGCTGTCAGACAGACACTGTATTGAGTCTGATCTGAGTCACAAACTTTTGGGAAAGTAATGAACATGGACTCCACATGGTCTTCAGCTTCCTAACAGCATTGTTACAGTCTTTAATAATGTGTTAAATAAAACTCACTGCTTTTCTTTTACAGGGTTTTAAAGATATTAATGAAGGTGTTTTGTTGTGTTTTTCAGAGCCTCATAGCGGACATGTTGGTTAATATATTTACATTTAAAATGTTGAATTAACCGTTAATTCAAAATTCTTTAACATTGTGCCCACATTTTAGTATAAAACTGTTAACACCCCGTCTGCTTTTTAAAATTACTTGTTTTCAGGAGACTGGACTCAGAATGTCAGTTTCAACCCATTTCACACAGGAAGCCTGATACATGGGCAGTAAGGGTAGCAAGCAACATAATATGCTTTGAGACACACCCATTAATTCCTTTAGTGATAATACCAATTAATTTAGGTTAAGTACCATTTACACATACAGTATCTATACCAACAACTTTCCAACACCTGCTGGAGCCAAATACTACTAGTAATAGTACTCAATCATACCTCTCTAACTGTGTTCTATAAAATGGATGTAAACCTTCACAGTCATAGTGTGATATAATTTGCAGATGCAAACTGTAATCACACTGAGATGATGTAAAGAAATATTATACTTATTCTTACTCTACATCATACAAACATACATCGAGATACAGGTCCAGTTATTGCTTGCCTGCTTCTATACCTTGCTATATATTGTTGTGCTATAGCTTTCACAGAATAAGTTGGTGTTTGTCAGAGACTAGGTTCATAATTTTAAAGTGGATTATATTTTAATACCTGTTCTAATTTGCCTGTTTAACTTTTTTTTTTTAATGTTTATAATGCCTAACATATCTAGTTCTAAAATTTCAATACAAGTTTCAAAAAAAATGTCCAATGAAATTCATATATCCGTTTTCTTTATTCATGTTTGACCATCTGGTTTTATTTGTGACATACATTGGTCATATAAGTCACATTAAAAAAAGACATTCAAATTTTATTTTATTAAATAAAATCTGGTCAAGTCCACTTTACTTACTACATATCGGGTAATTTGTGTAAATACATTTAGCATACTAATTATCTGATATCGGAATTAGTGTAATGACAAACAGCGTTAATAAATGGCCCTTTACGATGCATTTTCCATATCATAAGACATTAATTAAAATACTTGTCTCTTGTTTTTGTTTCTATTCTTAAGTACTCAAAATGAGCGATGTCCCTTCCCCATGCTGGAGGTATGCTGCCTGCCGTCTTCTGGAGTGCCATTACCAAGCACCCTTTGATCTTTTGTAAATCGTGCCACTGTTTGTTCTGAGTTTTGTCTAAAACGTCCTCGTATAAAACTAGGTTTGCACTTACATTTACTAACTTAATTTTTGCTTTTCTGAACAGAATTGTAGTAGTCCGGTCAGAGCAGTTGGGTAATTCAGCAGCACCCGCTGCTTTATATTTGAGATAAAACACATTGCACATGTGCTAATATATGTCCTCTGTGCAACAACTGCCTCTGCCAATAAAACATTTGCCCTGTAAATTCAGCTGAGAATGAGCAAAAACATTAGACATATTTTTATGCATGAAATTATAAATCATCTACGTTCATTTCACCAGCAACACAATTATTGTCATTAGAATTTTAATTTATTTGAACACATTTTAAATGAAGATCATTCACCTAAAAATATAACTAAATGCTTATCTAGTTTTAAGAGTCCTGTCTTTATTAATGTCATATTAACTTTGCTATCATTTATACTCTTAGCATGGTGAGACCTGTCACTTATAAACTAATAATGCGTTATCACTGTTGATTGTTTTGCCTGAAGTCCCTTGCTTGAATGAAGGTTACTGGTTGCATGAGATGTGTTCATATTCAGTTTCACAGGGTTGATGTTGAAACAAAATCAGTCTATAACCCACTGTCTTCTCTCTGACAGGCATCCACTACGACCAGTAGCAGCTCTTCGTGAGGCCTCCTGCACCCCTATTGCTTAATTAAGATTGAGAAGAGCTGTCTTATTGTCAACTGTCAAGACCTGCCAACACGACAAAAAATGAACATGAAACACGTATTGTACAAATGTAAATGAACTCCTCAGCTAAGTGATTTGATGTGTTCTGTGTTACCGCATATTATTGTGAAAGATGGAAATGGTGGAAAACGTGTGCTTACAGAGTAAATATCAAGACTCCCTCATCAGCCCATAAACTTAGGCAAATAAATAACAATAAGCTACTGTAACCTTTACACAAATGCATGGATTTGCATGACTCTAAATATGGACTCCTGTAATGAAAAGATTATAGCGCTAAAGTCACCTTTGATGTAGGCTTACAATAAACACACAGCAAATTGATGAAGCACAAAGAAGTCAGGATTCAGACCTATGGTTTATTCTAATGCCAATGACAGTGTATCTTGCAGATTTCATCAGTATTTTGATTTATATTAATAAACGTAAAAAATAAGACACATATTCAAATGTAAATTGAACTCATCTTTGTACTTTGTATTGCAGTAATTCTTCATAGCTGTTTGTAGTTTATCTGTATATGATAAATGAACCTCTTGAAAGTGTATATCCTACATTATTTGTATTGCCTTGTCAGTGTATCTCATGCAAAATACAAAGAATACTCTTCTTTTTAATGTTTACTTTTTTTTCTAAAAAATAATTTTGTTTTTAATGAACCATTACATTCTTTTTTTTTGTAAAAATCTAATATGTGCCAGTTTTAGCATTTCAATTTTTTGTGCATTATATTTAAAGTTTGTTGTATTCAGACTGGTTTTAATTGTCTAAAACACATGGTCTGTCATTTTTATTTGAAATTAAATAGATTTTGTGAAATCTGTGGTGCAATATTTGTTGCAAATTGTTATTTTGATTTAGTGCTGCAAATATGTTGCATGTGATTTTAAACACCCAAAATGAAATATGATAAAACTTGAATGCTCCTACAGAAAAACATACAAATGTATGTAATATAAAATTATATTGGTTCTGTGTTCCTACAGTTCTAGCTAAGTTACATACAATATATTTTAAGGAATGAATAAGTATATATTGTAAAATCAGTGCTCACTTTAATATAATAAGCAATGCTATATAAATATTATCCCTTATACATGTTTTTTTACATGTAGCCTTTAAGAATTTTAATTTTAGACCTCTCTATGTGGTTTATTTATTTCACAGGGTGTTTAAAGTGTGGACAACTCCTAGGCTGTTATCTGAGCAGGAACATTGTACAATACAGTCATAGAGAAGATCACATGCTTAGACTTCTGTGCAGCTTTCTGTCTTCGATACACTTAACACCATGTCTTTGGATTGTAGAATTTTTGGATTCTTGCTGTGGCATGAAAATGATAATTGATGTTTTGCCCCTCCTGTAGTTTAACTGCAAATTCTGTAGCGCACAGCTTATGAACTGAGTGGAAATACATGGTGCAAAGTGTGAAATAAGGTAAGTCAACATGACAACATAAAGAGAAGAATACATAAAAAGAGATGTCATACAAAGTGAATACTCTCTGATACGGCCAACAGCAACAACAGAACACTAACCAAATTGTTGCCACCTCTTAAAACAAAAAATGAGACACAGTACATGTATTTATTCATTTATTATGAATGTTAGAATTCATGACTTAATATAACATTATTTTGGTAGAACTAGCTCCCAAATAAAAAATTATAAAGAAAATAGAATTTGTTAACATTGAATAAATAAAAAAAAACCCACACACAATTGGTTATGTTTCTGATCTAAACCAAATGTCCCCTTAAAAAGGAAAGACTGCAGTGTCGATCTGCTGCAGAAACACACACGAACAAGCACACACGCACACACACACACACACACACACACACACACACACACACACACACACACACACACACACACACACACACACACACACACACACCCTGAGCAGCCCTCCTTAAATTTCATAAAGACACAGGCCTGTGTGATTTCCCATCCCCCTCGGTCTACACTGACGAATCCTGATTTGAATTCGGTTATAATATGGTTATAACTGAATGGCATATGGATATAACTGACAAAGAGGTTTCACGTAAAATGCTTTTAAACGACTTTAATTGTATGATTTTTGGTTACTTTATTCCGGTTTCTCTCCCTTCCCCCTATCAGCCCAGTTTCAGCACCAAAGACAGTGACCTGGCAAGAGCCGTTGTCATGGCAACGATTTACAGGCAGAGATGGGAGGGGTGTGTGTGTGTGAGCGAGAGATACAGAAAGAGAGCGCACACGAGAAAGAGAGAGAGAGAGAGAGAGAAATAGAGAGAGTAGAGCCTGTTAATGAAGTCAAAACGTCTTTAAACGTCTTAAAACGTCCAAAACTTATATTTTAATGTAACTCTGTTTGATCTACTTACGCAGCGATGATATGAGTGATCTTTTTATACTCATGATAATTATGAGATATATTCTAAAACAAACCTTATATGTTTATTCGTATACGAATATTTAATTTTTAATAATAAGAAAAATCGAAAAGCTATTAATTCAATTAGGTTTAATTAGTTATCGCTTTACTGTGTGTGTGTATGTTCTGGGAACACGATACTCTTTCAGATCCTCCATTTTGCCAGTGGATAGGAAAGGGAGTGGGAAGAAAATGACGTAATGGTTTAGAATAAAGCGTTGCAGCATGGGTGGGTCTGACGCAGTCACATTTTTGTTTGTTCATCCACAAAGCGTCGCTGTGCACCATTTAACTAGACCCCCATATTTTATAATACTTCAGCAGTAACTTACACAAATATATATGAAAAAAAATAAGAAACGTTCCTGTACATGATGTGACAAAAATTGTTCTGCCTGTGACGAACATTTTCATATTTTATTTTGTCACTAAAAAACAAAGTTTAATAATAGTTTTTACTGTTATTTTCAAATAATAGTGGTATGTCGGTTGTAATATAATTAACTGGCCAAATTATCTTGAAATACATAGGGTATCTTTACATGATTTAAAAAAAAAAGTGTTCATCACTGAGTTCGTAGCATCTATGTTACATTTATTCAAGGATCGAAAGAACCCTGATGTCCAATAATTAATTTATATAATAAACGTATAAACATACTCTGGGGACATAAACTGACTCATACCCTTTTTTCCCCATAATAAAAAACTAAAGATACTTGTCTTCTACTTTACGTTTTAGGAGTATTAAAGACTCAAACAAGATTCGACTCTATTATTTGTTGTGATTGGTAGGTTATGTATTTACTTAGGATTCACTATTCACATCTTCAATGAGGTACAAATAATTAAACATACAATATAAATACTATTTAATATTAATACGTCTGTAAAGGTAAGTATTTCCGATGTATTTATTCATACATGTTACAAATATACTAATGTGTTAATGCAGGTTACACAAATGAGCTTTTCCTAAGTATTTTACATGTTTGGTCGTTTTGCAAAAGCAAGGGATGTGTTTATTGTTTGCGGTTTTTAATTGATTGTTGTGTTCGTTTTATTCTCACTTATAGTAACTGATTAATTATATAGCTCCTTTAACAGAGTTACATCTAAACTATATCATGTAACAACTAGCATATCTACCTAAAAAAAACACCGATTGTCCTCTGATCGCAGTTCGTTTCTATCTTGCAAATTATTACAGACGTAGTGCAAAAATAAATAAATAAATAAATAAATACACTGCACATCCAGAATGTTTTCACTGCACACTGATGTCATAACTATTTAAATTTCTAAATTGAATTTTCTTTGTAAGTTTTATAGCCATTGGTATTGGTAATAATCTAAAACGATAGTCTGGTTTATAAAACCCAGAGCGTAATAGTGCGGGATGATATTATTCTGTTTATATGCAGTTATATATTAAATCACAAGGTGGCAGTATAAACTAAACAAGCTTCTGTATATTATCTTAGTAACATATTGCTCACACTGCTTTGGGTTACAGTCGAATCTCAATCTAAGACGTTTAATTGAATCCGGTGATCGTTTTATGATTTCCGCTTTATTTAACAAACTGTGTGATGGCAAACAATTCTGTGGATTTACGCTGTTAATGTGAACGATATTTGGAACTGATTATTTGGTGGTTATGGAACAAAGGAGACCTGCATCGTGGGGATTGAATCTTGCTCTTATTTCACTGATGCTGCTGTTTTCGAATGGAAGCGGGACACATATACGATATTCCATCATTGAAGAACAGAAGGATGGCACTGTGGTGGGTAATATCGCAAAGGATTTGGGTGTTGATCTCAGGACGTTAAAACAACGAGGATTTCGTGTTACGTCGACAATGGAAAATTCTCCTTTCAGGATGAATCAGAATGACGGCGTTTTGTACGTTGATCGGAAAATAGACAGAGAGGAGATCTGCGAGAAAGTGACGATGTGTACTGTTAATTTAAAAATAGCTCTTGAGAATCCGTTAGAAATCCATAACGTTGCAGTTGAGATTGTGGATGTTAATGATCATGCTCCGATATTCAGCGATAAAGAAAAACGTCTTGAAATCGCGGAAAATGCAGTTTCTGGTTCTCGTTTACAGTTACAGGCGGCTCGTGACCCCGACAGCGGGACAAATTCAGTACAAATATATAAACTCAGTCATAATGAACATTTTCGAATCGAAGTTAAAGATCGGGGATCAGATCAAAAAATACCAATATTAATTTTACAGAAACCTTTAGACAGAGAAACAACATCGAGTCATAAACTCATTCTAACTGCACTGGATGGTGGAAAACCTCCCAAATCCGGCACTATGGAGATTACAGTAGATGTCCTGGATGTAAATGACAATCCACCAATTTTTACAAAAGACTCGTACTCTGTGACGCTCACTGAAAACGCACCGATAGGAACAACAGTAGTACAGGTTCACGCAAACGACTTAGATCACGGAATGAATGGAGAGGTGGTCTACAGTTTAGCTCATGATTTATACAGTGAAATTTGTAAATTATTCGATCTAAATTCAATAACAGGAGAGTTGGTTGTAAAAGGAGAAATCGATTTTGAACTAAAGAATCAATATGAGATTGATATTCAGGCATCAGATAAAGCACATGTGCCCCTGATAGCAGATAAAAGCATTTCAATAAACATTATTGATGTAAATGACAACGCACCTGAGATTGATATAACATCCTTTTCCAGTTCTATAACAGAAGATTCAAAGTTGGGAACTACAGTAGCATTAATCAGTGTTAGTGATTTAGATTCTGGTGTTAATGGAAAAGTTTCCTGCTCTGTATCTGAAGAAATCCCTTTTAAGTTAATACAGACCTCACAGGACAATATTTATTCACTGATCACTGCATCAGTACTCGACCGAGAGAAAACATCTCACTATGAAATTACTTTAAACGCCAAAGACACAGGACAGCCACCATTATTATCTTATAAAACCATCAGTGTCCTCATATCTGATGTAAATGATAACAGCCCCGAGTTTCTAATTAGTCCGTACACCTTTTACATCATGGAAAATAATGCACCAGGCGTGCCCATGTTCTCTGTGTCCGCTTCTGACTATGATTTAAATGAAAACGCCATTATAACCTACCAGATTGTCAGAGATACTGGAAGTGAAAATAAGTACTCATCAATGTTAAACATAAACTCTGAAAGTGGAGAGATACTGGCCCTAAAAAGTTTTGACTTTGAGACAGTAAAGACCTTCCAGTTCCACGTCCTCGCAATGGATTCTGGGAGTCCCTCCCTGAGCAGTAATGTCACAGTGAACGTGTTCATTCTGGATCAAAATGACAACGTCCCAGTGATCTTATATCCAGTGAGTCTTAATGGTTCTGCTGAAGGTGAGGAAGAGATTCCCCGCAATGTGAACGCAGGTCATTTGGTCACTAAAGTCAGAGCTTTTGATGCAGATGTAGGATACAATGGATGGTTATTGTTCTTAATGCAGGAAGTAAGTGACCACACCCTCTTTGGTTTGGACCGCTATACAGGACAAATAAGGACCCTTCGTTCATTCACAGAAACTGATGAGACCAAACATAAACTGGTCATACTGGTCAAAGACAACGGAAACATTTCACTATCGGCAACGGCCACCGTCATTTTCAAACTTGTGGAACCCAAAGAGTCTTTTCGGGCTTCTGATTCTAAAACCACAGTAACAGATGAAGAGGAAACCAACCTGACATTTTATCTGATCATTACTCTGGGCTCAGTTTCAATGCTTTTGGTCATCAGCATTATCGTCTTAATTGTGATGCAGTGCTCCAAACCCAGAGACAAATCCTCCAGTTATTTACAAGATCCCACTTATGATGGAACACTGTGTCACAGTATCCAGTACAGATCTGGAGATAAACGGTACATGCTAGTTGGACCCAGAATGAGTGTCGGCTCGACTTTGGTAGCAGGAAGTAACAGGAATACTCTAGTTTTACCAGATCGTAGAAGGAGAACATCTGTAGAGGTAAGTGTAGAGATGCTTTCATATGATCACACATTTTCACATGCAAACAGACGTCTTACTTTCACCTATATTTTATAGACTTTATTTTTTTTTACCTATAGATGATTGTTATAATTAATTTACACTTCTTTAATGCTGAATATGTATGAATATAACAAGTATTCTATAGTAAAATGTACAAATTCCCTTTAGAATCATTATCTTTTTTTTTATAATAAATCAGTTGTATTTTTCTATTGGAAAACTTCTGATTTATTGTGAATTGTCTTAAACTTGCATTAAATCCAAACTTCAGTAAAGTATTGCTGTTCGAGGTGCTGAAAAACTTTGCTTCTGCAATTCGTGATCACTATCAACTGTAAGCTTTGAGATTGATACAAGATATTAATTTTGTGAATGAATGAATGAATGAATTAATTAAAGAAAGTTCATTTTAAGCAAGCAGAAATATCTCCTGTGGTAAGAAGCAATATAAATGAGAAAATATGAAGTAAGTTATTCATAAATACAGACTTTTTGAAAATATTTTTGGTAATGCATTATAAATGTAAGCAATTTTTATTCCAATGTGTTCTAATTGTATAAGAATTTTCTTAGCAATTCAAATAGATGGTTAATCTTTTTATTTAAATTTTATTGTTCATTTCTAATGCACAAATCTCTTGCAAAACCTATATATTGATTAAATTGTATTATTTTAACTTTTACTTCATACCGCATTGTAGCAATCTTTTAAATTTATCATCACTTTACTATTTATCGTCATAGAATTGTTAACCTTTGCTGGTTGGAATATTGCATGTCACTGGACAAGTTGGATTCAGTGATTAATTATATAAGAATTGCGACAGTTAATGTTCATTTCATCCATCAATGGAGAGTATTTATTATAATCAATGTGAGGATTTACTAGCCTGTTTCTCGACAGTTATCTATAAAATCACAAGGTGGCAGTATAAACTAAACAAGCGTTTGTCCGTGATTTTACGTGATCGGTTGTATAGACTGCTTTGGGTCACATTTAAATCTGAATCGACTACGATCGGTTGCATCCTGCAATAAATGATTACACCGTTTTTTTGTAAACAGTGAGATGGCTACAAATTCTGTGGATTTACGCTGTTAATGTGAACGATGTTTGGAACTGATTATTTGGTGGTTATGGAACAAAGGAGACCTGCATCGTGGGGATTGAACCTTGCTCTTATTTCACTGATGCTGCTGTTTTCGAATGGAAGCGGGACACATATACGATATTCCATCATTGAAGAACAGAAGGATGGCACTGTGGTGGGTAATATCGCAAAGGATTTGGGTGTTGATCTCAGGACGTTAAAACAACGAGGATTTCGTGTTACGTCGACAATGGAAAATTCTCCTTTCAGGATGAATCAGAATGACGGTGTTTTGTACGTTGATCGGAAAATAGACAGAGAGGAGATCTGCGAGAAAGTGACGATATGTACAGTTAATTTAAAAATGGCTCTTGAAAATCCGTTAGAAATTCATTACGTTGCAGTTGAGATTGTTGATATTAATGATCATGCTCCGATATTCAGTGATAAAGAAAAGCGTCTCGATATAGCAGAACATGTGGCATCTGGTTCCCGTTTTCAGCTACAGGCGGCTCCTGACCCCGACAGCGGGACAAATTCAGTACAAATATATAAACTCAGTCATAATGAACATTTTCGAATCGAAGTTAAAGATCGAGGATCAGATCAAAAAATACCAATATTAATTTTACAGAAACCTTTAGACAGAGAAACAACATCGAGTCATAAACTCATTCTAACTGCACTGGATGGTGGAAAACCTCCCAAATCCGGCACTATGGAGATTACAGTAGATGTCCTGGATATAAATGACAACCCACCAATTTTTACAAAAGACTCGTACTCTGTGATGCTCACTGAAAACGCACCGATAGGAACAACAGTAGTACAGGTTCATGCAAACGACTTAGATTACGATTTAAACGGTGAAGTGTTTTACATTTTAGCTCATGATGTAGACAGTGACGTTCACAAACTTTTTGATTTAAATTCAATAACAGGAGAGTTAATGGTTAAAGGACAAATCGATTTTGAACTAAAGAATCAATATGAGATTGATATTCAGGCATCAGATAAAGGACAAGTACCTTTTACAGCAGATAAGAGCATTTTAATAAACATTATTGATGTAAATGATAACGCACCTGAGATTGATATAAAGTCATTTTCCAGTTCTATAACAGAAGATTCAAAGTTGGGAACTACAGTAGCATTAATCAGTGTTAGTGATTTAGATTCTGGTGTTAATGGAAAGGTTTCCTGCTCTGTATCTGAAGAAATCCCTTTTAAGTTAATACAGACCTCACAGGACAATATTTATTCACTGATCACTGCATCAGTACTCGACCGAGAGAAAACATCCCACTATGAAATTATTTTAAATGCCAAAGATGCAGGACAGCCACCATTATCATCTTATAAAACCATCAGTGTCCTCATATCTGATGTAAATGATAACAGCCCCGAGTTTCTGATTAGTCCGTACACCTTTTACATCATGGAAAATAATGCACCAGGCGTGCCCATGTTCTCTGTGTCCGCTTCTGACTATGATTTAAATGAAAACGCCATTATAACCTACCAGATTGTCAGAGATAGTGGAAGTGAAAATAAGTACTCATCAATGTTAAACATAAACTCTGAAAGTGGAGAGATACTGGCCCTAAAAAGTTTTGACTTTGAGACAGTAAAGACCTTCCAGTTCCACGTCCTCGCAATGGATTCTGGGAGTCCCTCCCTGAGCAGTAATGTCACAGTGAACGTGTTCATTCTGGATCAAAATGACAACGTCCCAGTGATCTTATATCCAGTAAGTCTTAATGGTTCTGCTGAAGGTGAGGAAGAGATTCCCCGCAATGTGAACGCAGGTCATTTGGTCACTAAAGTCAGAGCTTTTGATGCAGATGTAGGATACAATGGATGGTTATTGTTCTTAATGCAGGAAGTAAGTGACCACACCCTCTTTGGTTTGGACCGCTATACAGGACAAATTAGGACCCTTCGTTCATTCACAGAAACTGATGAGACCAAACATAAACTGGTCATACTGGTCAAAGACAACGGAAACATTTCACTATCGGCAACGGCCACCGTCATTTTCAAACTTGTGGAACCCAAAGAGTCTTTTCGGGCTTCTGATTCTAAAACCACAGTAACAGATGAAGAGGAAACCAACCTGACATTTTATCTGATCATTACTCTGGGCTCAGTTTCAATGCTTTTGGTCATCAGCATTATCGTCTTAATTGTGATGCAGTGCTCCAAACCCAGAGACAAATCCTCCAGTTATTTACAAGATCCCACTTATGATGGAACACTGTGTCACAGTATCCAGTACAGATCTGGAGATAAACGGTACATGCTAGTTGGACCCAGAATGAGTGTCGGCTCGACTTTGGTAGCAGGAAGTAACAGGAATACTTTAGTTTTACCAGATCGTAGAAGGAGAACATCTGTAGAGGTAAGCATAGAGATGCTTTCATATGTTGACACATTTGCACATGCAAACAGACGTCTTACTCTCACCTATATTTCATTGACTTTATTTTTATTTACCTATAGATGATTGTTATAATTAATTTACACTTCTTTAATGCTGAACATGTATGAATATAACAAGTTTTCTATAGTTAAATGTACAAAGTCCCTTTAGAATCATTATCTTTTTTAATAATAATTAGTTGTATTTTTCTATTGGAAAACTTCTGATTTATTGTGAATTGTCTTAAACTTGCATTAAATCTAAACTTCGGTAAAGTATTGCTGTTCGAGGTGCTGAAAAACGTTTGCTTCTGCAATTCGTCATTCGTGATCACTATCAACTGTAAGCTTTTAAGATTTGATAAAATAAGATTTTTTAATTTGTGAATGAATGAATGAATGAATTAATTAAAGAAAGAAAGTTCAAATTAAGCAAGCGGAAACATCTCCTGTGGTAAAGAAATCAATATAAATGAAAAAAATATAAGCAAGTTATTCATAATTACAGCATTTTAAAAGTATTTTGGTAATGCATTATAATGAAGAAATGAATGCAATTTTTATTCCAATATGTGTTCTAATAGTAGAAGAATTGTCTCAACAATTCAAATGGATGGTTAATCTTTTTATTTAAATTGTATTGCTCATCACTAATGCACAAATATCTTACAAAACCTATATATTGATTAAATTGCTTTATTCTTTTTTTTAACTTTTGACTTCATTCAGCATTGTGGCAATCTTTTTAATTTATCATCACTTTACTATTTATCGTAATAGAATTGTTAACCTTTGCTGGTTTGAATATTGCATGTCACTGTACAAGTGGGATTCAGTGATTAATTATATAAGAATTGCGACAGTTAAAGTTCATTTCATCCAACAATGGAGGTTATTTATAATCAGTGTGCCGATTTACTAGGCTGTTTCTCGACAGTTATCTATAAAATCACAAGGTGGCAGTATAAACTAAACAAGCGTTTGTCCGTGATTTTACGTGATCGGTTGTATAGACTGCTTTGGGTCACATTTAAATCTGAATCGACTACGATCGGTTGCATCCTGCAATAAATGATTACACCGTTTTTTTGTAAACAGTGAGATGGCTACAAATTCTGTGGATTTACGCTGTTAATGTGAACGATGTTTGGAACTGATTATTTGGTGGTTATGGAACAAAGGAGACCTGCATCGTGGGGATTGAATCTTGCTCTTATTTCACTGATGCTGCTGTTTTCGAATGGAAGCGGGACACATATACGATATTCCATCATTGAAGAACAGAAGGATGGCACTGTGGTGGGTAATATCGCAAAGGATTTGGGTGTTGATCTCAGGACGTTAAAACAACGAGGATTTCGTGTTACGTCGACAATGGAAAATTCTCCTTTCAGGATGAATCAGAATGACGGCGTTTTGTACGTTGATCGGAAAATAGACAGAGAGGAGATCTGCGAGAAAGTGACGATGTGTACTGTTAATTTAAATATAGCTCTTGAAAATCCGTTAGAAATTCATTCCGTTGCTGTTGAGATTGTGGATGTCAACGATCATGCTCCCATTTTCTCTGATAAAGTGAAGCGTCAGGAAATTTCCGAAAATGTTGAATCTGGTTCCCGTTTTCAGCTACAGGCGGCACGAGACCCAGACAGCGGGACAAATTCAGTACAAATATATAAACTCAGTCATAACGAACATTTTCGAATCGAAGTTAAAGATCGAGGATCAGATCAAAAAATACCAATATTAATTTTACAGAAACCTTTAGACAGAGAAACAACATCGAGTCATAAACTCATTCTAACTGCACTGGATGGTGGAAAACCTCCCAAATCCGGCACTATGGAGATTACAGTAGATGTCCTGGATGTAAATGACAACAAACCAATTTTTACAAAAGACTCGTACTCTGTGACGCTCACTGAAAACGCACCGATAGGAACAACAGTAGTACAGGTTCATGCAAACGATTTAGATCACGGTTTAAACGGTGAAGTGATTTACATTTTAGCTCATGATGAAGACAGCGACGTTCATAAACTTTTTGATCTAAATTCTGTAACAGGAGAGTTAGTTGTAAAAAGACAAATAGATTTTGAAAAAAAGAATCAATATGAGATTGATATTCAGGCATCAGATAAAGGACATGTACCTTTAACAACAGATAAAAGCATTTTAATTAACATAATTGATGTAAATGATAACGCACCTGAGATTGATATAAAGTCATTTTCCAGTTCTATAACAGAAGATTCAAAGTTGGGAACTACAGTAGCATTAATCAGTGTTAGTGATTTAGATTCTGGTGTTAATGGAAAAGTTTCGGGCTCTGTATCTGAAGAAATCCCTTTTAAGTTAATACAGACCTCACAGGACAATATTTATTCACTGATCACTGCATCAGTACTCGACCGAGAGAAAACATCCCACTATGAAATTACTTTAAATGCCAAAGACGCAGGACAGCCACCATTATCATCTTATAAAACCATCAGTGTCCTCATATCTGATGTAAATGATAACAGCCCCGAGTTTCTAATTAGTCCGTACACCTTTTACATCATGGAAAATAATGCACCAGGCGTGCCCATGTTCTCTGTGTCCGCTTCTGACTATGATTTAAATGAAAACGCCATTATAACCTACCAGATTGTCAGAGATACTGGAAGTGAAAATAAGTACTCATCAATGTTAAACATAAACTCTGAAAGTGGAGAGATACTGGCCCTAAAAAGTTTTGACTTTGAGACAGTAAAGACCTTCCAGTTCCACGTCCTCGCAATGGATTCTGGGAGTCCCTCCCTGAGCAGTAATGTCACAGTGAACGTGTTCATTCTGGATCAAAATGACAACGTCCCAGTGATCTTATATCCAGTGAGTCTTAATGGTTCTGCTGAAGGTGAGGAAGAGTCCCCGCAATGTGAACGCAGGTCATTTGGTCACTAAAGTCAGAGCTTTTGATGCAGATGTAGGATACAATGGATGGTTATTGTTCTTAATGCAGGAAGTAAGTGACCACACCCTCTTTGGTTTGGACCGCTATACAGGACAAATAAGGACCCTTCGTTCATTCACAGAAACTGATGAGACCAAACATAAACTGGTCATACTGGTCAAAGACAACGGAAACATTTCACTATCGGCAACGGCCACCGTCATTTTCAAACTTGTGGAACCCAAAGAGTCTTTTCGGGCTTCTGATTCTAAAACCACAGTAACAGATGAAGAGGAAACCAACCTGACATTTTATCTGATCATTACTCTGGGCTCAGTTTCAATGCTTTTGGTCATCAGCATTATCGTCTTAATTGTGATGCAGTGCTCCAAACCCAGAGACAAATCCTCCAGTTATTTACAAGATCCCACTTATGATGGAACACTGTGTCACAGTATCCAGTACAGATCTGGGGATAAACGGTACATGCTAGTTGGACCCAGAATGAGTGTCGGCTCGACTTTGGTAGCAGGAAGTAACAGGAATACTCTAGTTTTACCAGATCGTAGAAGGAGAACATCTGTAGAGGTAAGCATAGAGATGCTTTCATATGTTGACACATTTGCACATGCAAACAGATGTCTTACTCTCACCAATATTTCATTGACTTCAATTTTATTCACCTCTAGTTGATTGCTATCATTAATTTACATTTACTTCATGAAAATATATAAATGACAATTATTCTATATTAATACGAACAATTTCCCTTTTTAATTATTATATTTAAAGACAGTATAATAAGTTGTCTTTTTCTTTTGGAAAATTACAGATTTTTTGTGAATTGTCTCTTTTTTTAGTTAATGAAACTATAACAATTGTTTTAATTTTTATCTTTAGTTTGGTCTTAAACGTGCATTATATCTAAGTCTCTCTAAAGAGTTGCTGTCTGAGGTGCTGAAAACCTTCCTCTGAGAGCTTTGAGATCCGTTAAAATGAGCAATTGACGGACGAACCTTTTGTTAAATAAAATAATAAATTACTTTCTAGTTTGCTAGTAGAACTGCACATGTTATTTGGGTTGTAAAGAAGTTCGAAATAAATATAGCTCATTATGTTTAAGTATTATGTCATTCAGTAGGAGGTTGAAAAAATAAATTAAGTCATCCATAATATTTTAATTTTGTTAATTGATCAAGAAATTAAAGATATTTGAGGTTTAGCCAACAGTAGCATCTCCTGCGGTAAAAAGCAATATAAATGAGAAAATATTAAGTAAGTTGTTCATGCTTGCAGCATTTTTCAAAATAATTTTGGTAATAATTTATAATCCTGAGAAATGCATGTCATTTTTATTCTAATGTGTTCTAATTGTAAAAGAATTCTGTCAAGAATTCAAATGGTTGGTTAACCTTTTTATTTAAATTGTATTGTTCATCACTAACGCACAAATCTCTTACAAAACCTATATATTTATTAAATTGCTTTATTCTTTTTTTTATTTTGACCTCATTCATCATTGTGG
Source organism: Corydoras sp. C115 (assembly GCA_019802505.1). Classification (NCBI taxonomy): domain Eukaryota; kingdom Metazoa; phylum Chordata; class Actinopteri; order Siluriformes; family Callichthyidae; genus Corydoras; species Corydoras sp. C115. Next base: position 622,795 of record JAFMOC010000163.1, read on the forward strand.
CAATATTTTTAATTTATCATCAATTTATTATTTATCGTAATAGAACCGTTAACCTTCGCTGGTTGGAATATTGCATGTCACTGTACAAGTGGGATTCAGTGAATTATTTATATAAGAATTGTGAGTTAAAGTTAATTTCATCCAACAATGGAGGTTTTTTATAATCAGTGTGCCGATTTACTAGCTTGTTTCTCGACAGTTATCTGTAAAATCACAAGGTGGCAGTATAAACTAAACAAGCTGTTTGTGCGTGATTTTACGTGCTCGGTTGTAGAGACTGCTTTGGGTCACATTTAAATCTGAATCGACTACGATCGGTTGCATCCTGCAATAAATGATTACACCGTTTTTTTGTAAACAGTGAGATGGCTACAAATTCTGTGGATTTACGCTGTTAATGTGAACGATGTTTGGAACTGATTATTTGGTGGTTATGGAACAAAGGAGACCTGCATCGTGGGGATTGAACCTTGCTCTTATTTCACTGATGCTGCTGTTTTCGAATGGAAGCGGGACACATATACGATACTCCATCATTGAAGAACAGAAGGATGGCACTGTGGTGGGTAATATCGCAAAGGATTTGGGTGTTGATCTCAGGACGTTAAAACAACGAGGATTTCGTGTTACGTCGACAATGGAAAATTCTCCTTTCAGGATGAATCAGAATGACGGCGTTTTGTACGTTGATCGGAAAATAGACAGAGAGGAGATCTGCGAGAAAGTCACAACGTGTACTGTTAATTTAAAAATAGCTCTTGAAAATCCGTTAGAAATCCATAACGTTGCAGTTGAGATTGTTGATGTTAACGATCATGCTCCGATATTCATCGATAAAAAGAAGCGTCTTGATATAGCAGAACATTCTGAAACTGGTTCCCGTTTTCAGTTACAGGCGGCTCGTGATCCAGACAGCGGGACAAATTCAGTACAAATATATAAACTCAGTCATAATGAACATTTTCGAATCGAAGTTAAAGATCGGGGATCAGATCAAAAAATACCAATATTAATTTTACAGAAACCTTTAGACAGAGAAACAACATCGAGTCATAAACTCATTCTAACTGCACTGGATGGTGGAAAACCTCCCAAATCCGGCACTATGGAGATTACAGTAGATGTCCTGGATGTAAATGACAACAAACCAATTTTTACAAAAGACTCGTACGCTGTGACGCTCACTGAAAACGCACCGATAGGAACAACAGTAGTACAGGTTCATGCAAACGACTTAGATCACGGTATGAATGGAGAGGTGGTCTACAGTTTAGCTCATGATGTAGACAGTGAGATTTGTAAATTGTTTGATTTAAATTCTATCACAGGAGAGTTAGTTGTAAAAGGAGAAATCGATTTTGAACTAAAGAATCAATATGAGATTGATATTCAGGCATCAGATAAAGGACATCTACCTTTTACAGCAGATAAAAGCATTTTAATAAACATTGTTGATGTAAATGATAACGCACCTGAGATTGATATAACATCCTTTTCCAGTTCTATAACAGAAGATTCAAAGTTGGGAACTACAGTAGCATTAATCAGTGTTAGTGATTTAGATTCTGGTGTTAATGGAAAAGTTTCCTGCTCTGTATCTGAAGAAATCCCTTTTAAGTTAATACAGACCTCACAGGACAATATTTATTCACTGATCACTGCATCAGTACTCGACCGAGAGAAAACATCCCACTATGAAATTACTTTAAACGCCAAAGACGCAGGACAGCCACCATTATCATCTCATAAAACCATCAGTGTCCTCATATCTGATGTAAATGATAACAGCCCCGAGTTTCTAATTAGTCCGTACACCTTTTACATCATGGAAAATAATGCACCAGGCGTGCCCATGTTCTCTGTGTCCGCTTCTGACTATGATTTAAATGAAAACGCCATTATAACCTACCAGATTGTCAGAGATACTGGAAGTGAAAATAAGTACTCATCAATGTTAAACATAAACTCTGAAAGTGGAGAGATACTGGCCCTAAAAAGTTTTGACTTTGAGACAGTAAAGACCTTCCAGTTCCACGTCCTCGCAATGGATTCTGGGAGTCCCTCCCTGAGCAGTAATGTCACAGTGAACGTGTTCATTCTGGATCAAAATGACAACGTCCCAGTGATCTTATATCCAGTGAGTCTTAATGGTTCTGCTGAAGGTGAGGAAGAGATTCCCCGCAATGTGAACGCAGGTCATTTGGTCACTAAAGTCAGAGCTTTTGATGCAGATGTAGGATACAATGGATGGTTATTGTTCTTAATGCAGGAAGTAAGTGACCACACCCTCTTTGGTTTGGACCGCTATACAGGACAAATAAGGACCCTTCGTTCATTCACAGAAACTGATGAGACCAAACATAAACTGGTCATTCTGGTCAAAGACAACGGAAACATTTCACTATCGGCAACGGCCACCGTCATTTTCAAACTTGTGGAACCCAAAGAGTCTTTTCGGGCTTCTGATTCTAAAACCACAGTAACAGATGAAGAGGAAACCAACCTGACATTTTATCTGATCATTACTCTGGGCTCAGTTTCAATGCTTTTGGTCATCAGCATTATCGTCTTAATTGTGATGCAGTGCTCCAAACCCAGAGACAAATCCTCCAGTTATTTACAAGATCCCACTTATGATGGAACACTGTGTCACAGTATCCAGTACAGATCTGGGGATAAACGGTACATGCTAGTTGGACCCAGAATGAGTGTCGGCTCGACTTTGGTAGCAGGGAGTAACAGGAATACTCTAGTTTTACCAGATCGTAGAAGGAGAACTTCTGTAGAGGTAAGCATGGATATGCTTTCATATGTTGACACATTTGCACATGCAAACAGACGTCTTACTCTCACCTATATTTTATTAACTTTAATTTTATTTACCTTTACTTGATTCTTATCATTAATTTACATTTCCTACATGAACATATATAAACGACAATTATTCTATAATAATATGAACTATTTTTCTTTTTAATTATTATATTTTAAAACAATATAATAAATTGTATTTTTCTAATGGAAATTTACTGATTCATTGTGAATTCTGCTAATGACATTAAAATCTTTCCAATTTTATCTTTAGTTTTGGTCTTAAACTTGGGTTATTCTAAGCCTCGGTCATGTGTAGCTGTTTGAGGTGCTGAAAACATTTTGCTTTTCCAATCTTTAATAAATTAGGTAATTTATGTTGGTCTTTGGTTTATTTGAAGTCTTTTACTCAGAATACCAAAATATTTTAAATTAAAACCTAAACTGTTGTCTTCAGACATTTGATCTCGGAAAACACCAAAGATAACCGTTATAGAGTGTTAGGATTGGTCCTATCCTAATGATATTCATTTTCAATATTTTCAACCAGACGATGTCAGTATTGCACAGTGGACCACATTCTTCGTTCTTCCTATTTGTATGTTCAGCCTGATCTGACATTCACAAAAGAGCAGTTGCGAGAGCAAGAGAAATTTTTTAATACGGCAATTTTTCATTTTTTCAACAAATATACAGACGCAAGTTTTGAGATGGCTTGTAAATGTTTTTGATGATCGACGTAGATGCGGTGAATGGAACAAAGCGCTTCGTGATGGGTGATGAAACGGGAGCTCAAAGACGGAGCTGGAAATGCATTGGTGTGTGTTTATATCTCATGCTTTACTTCGACGACCATGTTGCGGCTCAGTTAAAATATTCTATTCCCGAGGAAATTAAAGAGGGATCTGTTGTGGGAAATCTAGCTAAAGATTTGGGCCTTGATGTCAATTCTTTAAAAAGCAGACGATTCCGTATTGTTTCAGGACCCAAGGATTTACTTTTTCAGGCCAATCCGAACAATGGCGTTTTGTCCGTTGCAAAGAAAATCGACAGAGAGCAGGTATGTGACGATAAGAGCGTCTGTTTAATCAGCCTAAAAATTGCAGTTGAACATCCTTTAGAAATCCATTATGTTGTCGTCGAAATAACTGATGTCAACGACAATGAGCCCATTTTTTCTGAAGTGCATCAGCATTTTGAGATACCAGAGCATACACCAGCAGGAACAAGCTTTCAATTACATGCCGCACGTGACGAGGACACGGCCCTTAACTCTGTCCGTAATTATAAATTAAGCCAAAACGCCAACTTTGAAATCGACACTAAAAATAGTGATGATGACAAAATACCATTCTTAGTTTTACGAAAACCTCTTGATCGCGAACAAACAGCAGAATATCATTTGCTTGTGACAGCAGAAGATGGCGGAAACCCCCCCAAAATAGGGACCTTAAATATAACGATTAATGTACTCGACACAAACGACAATCGACCTGTGTTTAGTCAGAACCTGTATTCGGTTACACTACAAGAAAATGCTCCGGTTGGCACAGTCGTGGTCACTGTGAGCGCAACAGATCTTGACGAGGGCTCAAATAGTGATGTCACATACGCATTTGCCAAAACTCTGAAACGAAAGGTGTACGACGTTTTTCACTTAGATGAAATTACAGGGGAGGTACGAGTAAAAGGTGAAGTAGACTTTGAGGATACAGAAGTTTACAAATTAGACATTCAGGCTTCTGATAAAGGACAGCCCCCCTTTACAGTAGACAGTAGAATAATTATAAAGATTTTAGATTTAAATGATAATAAACCAGAGATCGAAGTAACTTCCTTATCGAATGTCGTTGCTGAGAATTCTCCTCTCGGCACAGTTATATCTCTCATCAGTGTAACCGACAAAGATTCAGGACTAAACGGAAAGGTTGTATGTAGTCTAAAAGATGGCATCCCGTTTGAACTTAAGCCTTCTTTTCAAGACAATACGTACTCCTTAGTAACAAAGGAGAACTTGGATCGTGAATTGAAATCAAATTTTGATATTATTTTAACAGCCACGGATTTAGGGCAACCTCCGTTGTCTGCCATTAAATCTTTTAATTTATTTATATCCGATGTAAACGATAACAGGCCTCAGTTTCTTCTAAACTCTCTTGAATTTTACTTGGTTGAGAACAACTCTCCAGGGGCCTCGGTTTTTTCAGTGAGTGCACTTGACGTGGATTCGGAGGAAAATGCGGTGATTTCGTATCACATCATCAGAAGTGACCGAGCTCAAAACGACATAACATCTTTTCTAAACATAAACTCTGAAACTGGAGTTATTTACGCTCTTAAAAGTTTTGACTTTGAAAGTCTAAAGACATTTCAGTTCCGCGTCGCCGCTACGGATTCTGGAACTCCGTCGTTAAGTAGCAACGTCACAGTGAACGTGTTCATTCTGGACCAGAACGACAACGTCCCGGTGATCTTACATCCTGTCAACGCTAACGGTTCTGCTGAAGGTGTGGTGGAGATCTCCCGCAACGTGAAAACAGGACATTTGGTTACTAACGTGAGAGCTTACGATGCTGATATCGGATATAATGGCTGGCTACTGTTTTCACTGATGGAAGTGAGTCGACCTAGTCTGTTTGGATTGGATCGCTACACGGGACAGATAAGAACACTTCGTGCATTTACAGAAACAGATGAAGCGGCGCATAAACTGGTCCTTCTGGTCAAAGACAATGGCAACATTTCGCTCTCAGCAACGGCAACTATCGTTATCCAAGTTGTGGAAGCCAAAGAAGCTTTTGCGTCATCTGATATTAAAAGCGCGACCAACGACGAAGCCGACAACGGCGTTACATTTTATTTAATCATCACTTTAGGATCAGTTTCATTGCTTTTGGTTCTGAGTATAATTGGACTGATTATCATGCAGTGTTCGAAACCTGCAGAGTACTCCTCCAAATGTTTACAAAACATCCCTTATGACGGAACACTGTGTAATAGCATCCAGTACAGATCCGGAGATAAACGATACATGTTAGTCGGACAAAGAATGAGTTTACGTTCCACTGGCAGCATTGGAAATACACTGGTGATACCAGATCGCAGACGAAAAGATTCTGTAGAGGTAGGTGATATTACAAAGTCACACTATGCTCCACGGTTATGTACGAGAACCAATTTAGCCATGTGAATTTAAATTTATAAATACATTGATGATGGTATTTTATTATTATCATTTAAATTGTTTTATTATTATTTAACTTTTTATTCATTTTTTTTCGGGTTGAGCCATAGTCCTGGTTTTAATTAATGTGTAAGACATGCCAAACGTTCCTATAGTTCTAGCTGGTAATTATATATGTACGTTTTTTTTATTTTACACCACAAATACTATGCATGTTTTATTAAAATGATTTTAATACAGTAAATTTAAAAGCTGGTGTCGTGCAGAATAGAGATTCTTTAAAAAGAAAACTAAAAGGCAATCCTTTTTTAATATAAAGCAGCACATGACGTCAAAATTTAATGTACTTCGTGAGTTGGTCAGTGTAATGAATTATATACTAAACTATGCAAATTGAAAACATCTTTGAGCAACACTTTGTCAATTTAATAGTCTTTTTAAGTACTTCAGTAGGAAAGTAGAAAAACCACTGCAAACCAGTTTTGCTTTTAAAATAAGCGTCTATGACGTCTATAACTGATTGTTTAATAGTAATTATTAGTAACATTGTACGAGTTCTTTGACGGGGGTGTTGTGTTATTAGTTCTGTTAAAGATTCAGTTGGTGTCGCTGTTTGGCAGATTACATGTGCAGAAGCTTTCCCACACCCCCTCTTTGCTTAGAACACCATCTCTGTGACGTATACACGACGGGTAGCGCTTGCATCTCGGGTGGAATTTTATTATACTACTTGCATCTCGGTTGGAATTATGGATTACGACTTTTTGTTGCGGTTTGTGAGAATCGTCTAGTTAAACAAGTTTGTGATGCTGCAAAGAAATGAACATTTCCGTCATGATCGTTCGACAGAACGCGGCGTTTCTGTGCGGTCTTGTCTTGTGTTTCTGTGGTAAGATTATTGCTCAGGTTCGCTACTCTATAGCTGAAGAGTGCCAACAAGGATCGGTTGTGGGAAATATTGGCAAAGATTTGGGCTTCAGTGTGGAAATTCTAAAGGAGCGCCGTTTTCGAATTGTGTCCGGCTCTAACGATCGTTTACAGATAAACCAGGACAATGGAGCGCTTTACGTGAGTGGGCACATCGACAGGGAGGACCTCTGTGAGAAAAATACTGTTTGCACACTTAATCTAAAGGCCGTGGCCGAAAATCCGCTGGAAATCCACTATATCGAGGTTGAAATTACAGATATAAATGACCATGCGCCTGCATTTCCTGCCAGTGAAAAGCATTTAGAGATATCTGAAAATGCAGTTCCCCAGACTCGCCTCCCTCTGGACGCTGCGCGAGACGCAGACGTCGGTGCGAATGCTGTGCACAGGTACGTTCTGGGCTCAAACAGCCACTTTGAACTGGAAGTTAAATCTCGTGGAGAGGATAAGATTCCGTTTTTAATTTTAAAAAAGCCACTAGACAGAGAACATAAATCCCTGCTTCGTTTGATTTTGACAGCGTATGACGGCGGGAAGCCAGAAAGGTACGGATCAGTTAATATAAGTATAAACGTTATCGATATAAATGATAATGCTCCAGTATTTGATCGTCAGATTTACACCGTGAATTTAGAAGAAAACAGTCCAGTTGGTACTTCAGTGGTGAAATTACACGCCACAGATTTGGATGCGGGTGCAAACGGCGAAATTGTGTATGCGTTTGATAAAACTCTAACAAGTAAAGCGTTTGAAAAATTTGAAATCGACGCAAAAACAGGCGAAATTATTGTAAAAGGTCTGACGGATTTTGAGGAACAGAATGTTTATGAAATTGATATTCAAGCGTCAGACAAGGGACCCGTGGTTCTGACTGGCCACTGCAGTGTAGTTATTAATATTAAGGATGTAAATGATAATAAACCGGAGATTGAGGTGACCTCATTGTCCATGGAGGTACCAGAAAACTCTAATCCTGGAGCCACCGTGGCTCTCATTGGCGTTTCTGATAGAGATTCTGGTGAAAACGGCATTGTTATATGTAGCATTCTGGAAAACGTCCCTTTTGAACTAAAACCTTCTTTCCAAAAAAGCGTGTACCCTCTGGTCACCAAGGCCCTGTTAGATAGAGAACGCGTGTCTGTTTACACCATAACCATACTGTGCTCGGATAGAGGGGAGGTACCTTTAACGTCACAGAAGATAATTCACATTAACGTCGCAGATATAAATGATAACAAACCTGAGTTTACTCAAAGTCCATATAATTTCTATATTTATGAAAACAACATCCCTGGGACGTCTGTCTTTTCTATCAGTGCAACGGACGATGACCAGAACGAAAATGCTCACATCAGCTACCACATATTAAGAACAGAAAGTATTGAGTCAAGTATCATCTCGTATCTAAACATAAATTCGGAGGACGGAAGTGCTTATGTGCTGAAAAGTTTTGACTTTGAAACAACGAAAAAAATCCAATTCCACGTAATGGCTACAGATTCTGGAAACCCTCCTCTGAGTACCAACGTCACCGTAAATTTGTTCATTCTGGATCAGAACGACAATACTCCAGTGATCTTATATCCAGTCAATGCCAACGGTTCGGCCAAAGGCGTCGAGGAGATTCCACGCAATATCAACGCAGGACATCTGGTGTCTAAAATAAGAGCCTACGACGCTGACATCGGATATAACGGGTGGCTATTGTTTTCGCTGATGGAAGTTAGTTACCACGGTCTATTTGGGTTGGATCGCTATACAGGACAAATAAGAACTCTTCGTTCATTCACAGAAACCGACGCGGCTGAACATAAACTGGTCATACTGGTCAAGGACAACGGGAACGTTTCACGTTCAGCTTCTGCAACAATTATTGTTAAAATTGTGGAACCTAAAGAAGCATTTGCATCATCCGATATCAAAATTTCAGTAGAAAACTCGGAGGAAAGTAAAATGACGTTTTATCTGATTATCACATTGAGCTCGGTTTCAGTTCTTTTCCTCGTTAGTATAACTGTACTGATGATAATGCAATGCTCCAAATCTACGGCCCATTCCCCCAAGTATATACAGGACACAACATACGACGGAACATTGTGCCACAGCATTCAGTACCGCTCAGGAGATAAACGCTATATGTTAGTCGGACCCAGAATGAGTATTGGTTCCACGATGGTCCCCGGCAGTAATGGAAATACATTAGTTGTACCAGATCGCAGACAAAGAGAGGTAAGAAACAGAATGATGCTGCATGTGTGTGTCCAAATATTTTTGTAAAAAAATATATTTAATATATTTATCATTATTATTAATATCATTTTAGTGTATGTATATATATATATATATATATATATATATATATATATATATATATATATATATATATATATATATAATACAAAAATAATATTAATAATATATATTAATAATAATATTCTTATAGTATTGTAATTATTATTGTTGTTGGCAATATTTGATGTCTGACTATAAGCTATGCTATAAAATCTGAACTCGCAAGGTGTCAGTGCAAAACCATTTTATTGCATCTGAGCTTCTATCCATCGTTTCACTTGGCGAAGGGTCTCCTGTTATACAGCGTCGCTTTTATGCACATCGTTTTATTATGTCTTTGCGGCATGCCGACACAGCAGAAGTAAAGCTTTAACACAGTATTGTTGGAATATTAGAAAATGGGACATAAAGGACTTGTGCCATGTGTGGAGCGGCACGCACGGTTCGTCTTTATGGTGCTGTTGTTTAAAGGAGCTGTTTCAACACAGATACGATGGTCTGTTGCCGAGGAACAAAAGGATGGTACCCTGGTTGGAAATTTCGCAAAGGATTTTGGGATTGATCCAAAGGTGTTAAGGGAGCGAGGATTCCGCATTTTATCGGCGTCGGGAGCTTCAAGGTTTATAGTGAATCACGACGATGGTGGGCTTTACGTAAACGGGAATATAGACAGGGAAGCGGTTTGTGAAGGAGGAAGCTCCTGTGTTGTAAATTTAAAAATAGCGCTTGAAAATCCTCTGGAGATTCATTACTTATCAATAGAAATTGTGGATATAAACGACAATTCTCCGTTATTCGTTGAAGAAAAACAGTATTTAGAGATATGGGAGTCGTCGTTACCCGGGGTGCGATTCCAGCTCCATGCGGCTCACGACCCTGACAGTGGTATAAATTCGGTACAGAATTACAAGTTGAGTCAAAACGACCACTTTCGTCTAGAAGTCAAAGATCGAGATGACAGTAAAATACCTTTTTTGATCTTACAAAAGCAGTTGGACAGAGAGGTCACAGCTAAAGTTAAATTAGTAATACATGCAGTAGATGGTGGAAAGCCGCCAAGATCTGGAACTATGGAGGTCGTAATTAATGTCCTGGATATTAATGATAACGCACCAGTTTTTACTGCGGATTCATATAACGTTGTGCTGGATGAAAATGTACCTACAGGCACAACAGTTATGCAAGTGATAGCCACAGATCCCGACGAGGGCTTAAATGGTGAAGTAGTATATTCTATTGGAAGTAATGTCAATAACAAATTTGGAGATTTATTTGAAATAACTCCCGTCACTGGTGAAATTATCGTTAAGGGTCTTTTAGATTTTGAGGTCAAAGAGAAATATGAAATCGATATTCAGGCGACTGACAAGGGACTTGTGCCAATGACCTCAGATAAAACTGTAACAATAAAAATCGCAGACGTAAATGATAATGCACCAGAAATAGATGTGACATCGTTTTCAAGTACTATACCAGAGGATTCCAGATCTGGTACAACAGTTGCTTTAATAAGTGTATCAGATTTAGACTCTGGAATAAATGGAAAGATTTCTTGCTCTGTGCTTGAAGGCGTTCCCTTTAAATTAATTTCGTTACATGAAAATGTTTACTCATTAGTTACAGCATCAGTACTTGACCGAGAAATTAATTTTCAATATAATATTATACTACTTGCAAAAGACAAAGGAGAACCAACGTTGTCCTCCTTAAAAACTTTAACTGTACAAGTATCAGACGTGAACGATAATAGTCCCGAGTTTTTATTTACTCCCTACAGCTTTTATATTTTGGAAAACAATGTACCAGGGAATTCGCTATTTTCTGTGTCTGCTTTTGATCGCGACTCAAATGAAAACGCGATGTTAACATATCAAATAGGAACAGAAAACCATCAAGCCCACAGACATGCAGCTTTGGTTAATGTTAACTCTGACAATGGCGATATCTACGCGTTAAAGAGTTTTGATTTTGAAAACACGAAGGCATTCCAGTTTTTTGTGATTGCCATTGATTCTGGAACTCCGTCTCTGAGCAGTAACGTCACAGTCAATGTTTTCATTCTGGATCAGAACGATAATGCTCCAGTTATCATACATCCTGGCAACTTTAATGGTTCCGCTACTGGTGTGGAGGAAGTTCCTCACAATGTAAACGCAGGATATTTGGTGACTAAAATCAGAGCTTATGATGCTGATATTGGGTACAACGGCTGGCTATTGTTTTCACTGATCGAAGCAACTGATCACAGTCTATTTGGTTTGGATCGATATACAGGACAGATACGAACCCTTCGGTTAATCACTGAAAGAGATGCTACCGAGCATAAACTGGTAATACTGGTCAAAGACAACGGGAACATTTCACTTTCGGCAACATCTACTGTAATTATCAAGGTTGTTGAGCCGAAAGAATCTATTTCAGCCACGAATGGCAAAAACGTTGAAATGGAAGACAGCGACAACAGTGTTACATTTTACTTGATTATAACATTGGGATCAGTTTCAGGACTTTTCGTTGTTAGTATCGTCGTGTTGATTGTGATGCAGTGCTGGAAAACTCCAGACCACAGAACGAAGTATTTACAAGATACGAATTACGACGGGACTTTGTGCCACAGCATCCAGTACAAATCAGGAGAGAGACAATACATGCTAGTTGGACCAAGAATGAGCATCGGTTCTACTAACTTTTCTGGTAGCAATGGGAATACGCTAGTGGTACAAGACTGCAGAAAAACTTTTGAGGTAAGAATAAACATATACAGTTCTGCTAAAAATCATTTTCCTTTAAAAGATCAGCTTCAGGTACTATATATATATATGCATAAAAAATTCTACAATTATAGACTGTAGTATAAGTATACAAAACAAACGTTTAATTAAAAACAATCTGAATTATATTTATATAGTACAATGTATACAAACATTGCTGAATTAAATACATGCTTTGTAAATTATATTATAAGGAATTCTAAATGTGTGGCAGTGGTATTTATACAGATATAGACTATAAAAGGTGTAACGAATATATAGTATGATGTTATACTGTGTGTAAACAGAATGTTACGTATTTTATTAAGTACGGATTGCCAGCTTGTGAAAAGCAAACGATCAACTTGAGCTAATGGCTTTTTCTTTGTGGACTTTAATGTAGCTAAATGTAGCAAGTTTAAACATAAACTTTATTGCAAAGGTTATTGAAATACTAGTATTATTAACAAAATGAATGCAATCAAAATAGGCGATTGTTTTTATTCTATACAATAGACTTGCAATGTTCTCTGAAATCACAGGGTGTCAGTATAAAATAACTTTAGCTTCATATCCGCTTGGCTTATTGAAGGGCTCTAAAGACATCGGATGAACACCGCGAGCCTACAACACCATTCCATTCATAAGGAGCATCTAAACGCTCAGGTTTTATTTCACTGTTGTATATGATTTATTTTATACAATGAACGCTACAATAGCTACAATCTGCATGGACTGTCCGTATTAAAGACTGAAACCTGGACTTATTTCAGACAAAATGGAACAAAGGACATGGACATCATGGCGATCGAATCTTGCGCTTTTATCACTTCTGCTGGTTGTTAGAGGAGCGATCGCTCATATCAGATATTCCATTCTTGAGGAGCAGAAGGACGGCACTGTGGTGGGAAATATCGCAAAGGATCTGGGTATCGATCAGAGGACCTTAAAGGATCGTGGATTTCGGCTTGTGACGACAGAGGAGTCTCCTTTCAGGATAAACCAGAACGATGGGGTTCTGTCCATCCATCGGAAATTAGACAGAGAGGCGGTGTGTGAAAAAGGAACTACGTGTTTAATTAATTTAAAAATCGCGTTAGAAAATCCAATAGAGATTCATTACGTCACAGTTGAAGTTTTAGATATTAACGACAATGCTCCGATTTTTCCTGAAAATGAAAAGCGTTTTGAAATTTCTGAACATGCTGTATCAGGATCACGGTTTCAACTACAGGCGGCACGAGACCCAGACAGCGGGACAAATTCAGTACAAATATATAAACTCAGTCATAATGAACATTTTCGAATCGAAGTTAAAGATCGAGGATCAGATCGAAAAATAATTTTCTTAATTTTACAAAAGGCTTTAGACAGAGAAACAACATCGAGTCATAAACTCATTCTAACTGCACTGGATGGTGGAAAACCTCCCAAATCCGGCACTATGGAGATTACAGTAGATGTCCTGGATGTAAATGACAACAAACCAATTTTTACAAAAGACTCGTACTCTGTGACGCTCACTGAAAACGCACCGATAGGAACAACAGTAGTTCAGGTTCATGCAAACGACTTAGATCAAGGTATGAATGGAGAGGTGGTCTACAGTTTTGGTCACGATGTGGACAGTGACATGAAAAATATTTTTGATCTAAATTCAATAACAGGAGAGTTGATTGTGAAAGGAGAAATCGATTTTGAACTAAAGAATCAATATGAGATTGATATTCAGGCATCAGATAAAGCACTTGCACCCCTGACAACAGATAAAAGCATTTTAATAAATATTGTTGATGTAAATGATAACGCTCCTGAGATTGATATAACATCCTTTTCCAGTTCTATAACAGAAGATTCAAAGTTGGGAACTACAGTAGCATTAATCAGTGTTAGTGATTTAGATTCTGGTGTTAATGGAAAGGTTTCCTGCTCTGTATCTGAAGAAATCCCTTTTAAGTTAATACAGACCTCACAGGACAATATTTATTCACTGATCACTGCATCAGTACTCGACCGAGAGAAAACATCCCACTATGAAATTACTTTAAATGCCAAAGACGCAGGACAGCCACCATTATCATCTTATAAAACCATCAGTGTCCTCATATCTGATGTAAATGATAACAGCCCCGAGTTTCTAATTAGTCCGTACACCTTTTACATCATGGAAAATAATGCACCAGGCGTGCCCATGTTCTCTGTGTCCGCTTCTGACTATGATTTAAATGAAAACGCCATTATAACCTACCAGATTGTCAGAGATACTGGAAGTGAAAATAAGTACTCATCAATGTTAAACATAAACTCTGAAAGTGGAGAGATACTGGCCCTAAAAAGTTTTGACTTTGAGACAGTAAAGACCTTCCAGTTCCACGTCCTCGCAATGGATTCTGGGAGTCCCTCCCTGAGCAGTAATGTCACAGTGAACGTGTTCATTCTGGATCAAAATGACAAACGTCCCAGTGATCTTATATCCAGTGAGTCTTAATGGTTCTGCTGAAGGTGAGGAAGAGATTCCCCGCAATGTGAACGCAGGTCATTTGGTCACTAAAGTCAGAGCTTTTGATGCAGATGTAGGATACAATGGATGGTTATTGTTCTTAATGCAGGAAGTAAGTGACCACACCCTCTTTGGTTTGGACCGCTATACAGGACAAATAAGGACCCTTCGTTCATTCACAGAAACTGATGAGACCAAACATAAACTGGTCATACTGGTCAAAGACAACGGAAACATTTCACTATCAGCAACGGCCACCGTCATTTTCAAACTTGTGGAACCCAAAGAGTCTTTTCGGGCTTCTGATTCTAAAACCACAGTAACAGATGAAGAGGAAACCAACCTGACATTTTATCTGATCATTACTCTGGGCTCAGTTTCAATGCTTTTGGTCATCAGCATTATCGTCTTAATTGTGATGCAGTGCTCCAAACCCAGAGACAAATCCTCCAGTTATTTACAAGATCCCACTTATGATGGAACACTGTGTCACAGTATCCAGTACAGATCTGGGGATAAACGGTACATGCTAGTTGGACCCAGAATGAGTGTCGGCTCGACTTTGGTAGCAGGAAGTAACAGGAATACTCTAGTTTTACCAGATCGTAGAAGGAGAACATCTGTAGAGGTAAGCTCATAAAGCTGTTCAGAACGTTAGACATGTGTATAAATTACAGGGTAACAATGCAAAGTTAGTTTTGAAATATGTTGCTAATGATTACACAGACTTTAGAAACGAGGCAAAGATGTTTATCTATTACAAGTTTAAAAAACATGTCCTTTATTCTTTACCTGCATGTGAAACAAACTCAACAGGTTGCAAGTTGTTTATCCTGGAGATGTCAGTTCTTTAGGTGCTTTCAGTTTTTCCTCCATTTTTTTTTGGCAATTTATTACTATCAAGCTATTCAATGTGGTATTTTTTTTTAATTACCTGTCTCATACACCTATGACATTTGACAATTAATGAAGGGCTAGGAGGTTTAGTGAGTGTTTGTTTGGGTTTTTTCTCCGCGTCAGTATATTTGACTACTTTACAGTGATTCACATCATATTCCTTAATTAGTTATTTTAGGTGGTGTTTGATTTTTATATAGTATAGGGAGTATAGGTATTCTGTATTTTGTGATAATTATTTTAAGTTTGTGGTTTTGAAGAAGGCTTTTCTTGTGGCATTTACTGATAGACATTTTGTTAAGAGGTGTTTGATGCTCAGTGTGTCAGGGCATAATTTGTTGTACATTTCTAGTCAGTAGGAAGTTGCGTATTAGCCATGTGTGTCCTGAGGAGGCTTAATGAGCATGTGTGAATTAAAGAATAAATCTTATTGATGAACATGCAAAGATTAACAGCTGTATATTTGCATTTGGTGATATAATCGAGACAGTTTGTGCTTCACATCAATTTTCTGCTAGATAATAGTTTTATAAATTTTTCATGTTTAAATTTGGACTGGAAACACCAACAGGACTGCATACTCAGTGAAGAGAACTTAACAGACCAGCAATCTGTCTGGTATAACAGCAACATCCTCCAATGGAAAATAAAATGGCGGATTCCACTGAATTAAAACCAAATAACGTGCAAAAAAACAAAAAACAACTTTACATTATTTATTTATTTTCTAGCCCACTCCAAACCTAATGACGTTCACCAGGTTTCTGGAGCCTTGCCCAGCACTTATTGGCCAAATGTCACAGAAACACCCTGGACATATACTTGTTTAACTGTAAGCAGGTTAAAAGACCACATGATTTCAGAATATGAAAAACTAATCAATTAACTACTGTTAATGAGGTTTGACTAGTTTGTGAAACATCTGATTCATGATCATTTATAACTGGGTTAAACATCTTACTTCAGAGAGTCAGGCCTTTACCGCTGTTACACCTCTGTAAACATCTCTACTGTAATACTCCCATATTTAAAATGTTTTAAATTAATGTTTCACTTTTTAAAATTTCAAATATTTAGTGAGAAACAAATATTTACCATTAGGAAGACATGACCGGTCCTGATCAGATAACAGCTAAATAGGCCAAATGTTTAACAGGATAGTTTATTATTTTTTTCCCAGTGTCTAAAAGGAAGTTCATACGTAAGCGAGATGGCATGCGTATTTTATTAATTACACATTTATCTGTATTTCAGTATTTTTGTGTAAAGGCCTGGTTTTATTTGTTACAGATGTTGATTATTTTGTTGTCATTTGGACAATTTGTTGTTGTAACTCCTTCCATTGATACCAGGGTTAGAAAACATAATACAAGTTAAAGTAACAGAATAAAAGCAAATTGAAACTGAATCAGGCTTTAACCACAAACAGGTCTGATTTAAAATGAAAAATATGATATATTTATTATAAACCTGCAGTGATCTCTAAAATCACACGATGTCAGTATAAACTAAATTGTAGCTCGTCGTTGGTTTAAACTATTGGTTGGTTCTTTGGTCTTCGTCACCGATTGGTTGACTCCGCGAATATACTGCACCATTCCATCCATGAGGAACATCTCACCTCCCAGGATTGTATTTAATTTGTAAATATAACGTTTGTATGATGAACGCTAAAATAGCTACAATCTGCATGGACTGTCCGTATTAAAGACTGAAACCTGGACTTATTTCAGACAAAATGGAACAAAGGACATGGACATCATGGCGATCAAATCTTGCGCTTTTATCACTTCTGCTGGTTGTTAGAGGAGCGATCGCTCATATCAGATATTCCATTCTTGAGGAGCAGAAGGACGGCACTGTGGTGGGAAATATCGCAAAGGATCTGGGGCTCGATCAGAGGACCTTAAAGGATCGTGGATTTCGGCTTGTGACGACAGAGGAGTCTCCTTTCAGGATAAATCAGAACGATGGGGTTCTGTCCATCCATCGGAAAATAGACAGAGAGGCGGTGTGTGAAAAAGGAACTACGTGTTTAATTAATTTAAAAATAGCACTTGAAAATCCAATAGAGATACATTACGTCACAGTTGAAATTGTGGATATTAACGACAATGCTCCGATTTTTCCAGAGAATGAAAAGCGACTGGAAATCGCAGAAATTGCAGAAACTGGTTCCCGTTTTCAGCTACAGGCGGCACGAGACCCAGACAGCGGGACAAATTCAGTACAAATATATAAACTCAGTCATAATGAACATTTTCGAATCGAAGTTAAAGATCGAGGATCAGATCGAAAAATACCTTTCTTAATTTTACAAAAGGCTTTAGACAGAGAAACAACATCGAGTCATAAACTCATTCTAACTGCACTGGATGGTGGAAAACCTCCCAAATCCGGCACTATGGAGATTACAGTAGATGTCCTGGATGTAAATGACAACAAACCAATTTTTACAAAAGACTCGTACTCTGTGACGCTCACTGAAAACGCACCGATAGGAACAACAGTAGTTCAGGTTCATGCAAACGACTTAGATCACGGTATGAATGGAGAGGTGGTCTACAGTTTTGGTCACGATGTGGACAGTGACATGAAAAATATTTTTGATCTAAATTTCGTCACTGGAGAGTTAATTGTAAAAGGAAAAATCGATTTTGAAAAAAAGAATCAATATGAGATTGATATTCAGGCATCAGATAAAGGACCTGTATCTTTAACAACAGATAAGAGTATTTTAATTAATATTGTTGATGTAAATGATAACGCACCTGAGATTGATATAACATCCTTTTCCAGTTCTATAACAGAAGATTCAAAGTTGGGAACTACAGTAGCATTAATCAGTGTTAGTGATTTAGATTCTGGTGTTAATGGAAAAGTTTCCTGCTCTGTATCTGAAGAAATCCCTTTTAAGTTAATACAGACCTCACAGGACAATATTTATTCACTGATCACTGCATCAGTACTCGACCGAGAGAAAACATCCCACTATGAAATTACTTTAAACGCCAAAGACGCAGGACAGCCACCATTATCATCTCATAAAACCATCAGTGTCCTCATATCTGATGTAAATGATAACAGCCCCGAGTTTCTAATTAGTCCGTACACCTTTTACATCATGGAAAATAATGCACCAGGCGTGCCCATGTTCTCTGTGTCCGCTTCTGACTATGATTTAAATGAAAACGCCATTATAACCTACCAGATTGTCAGAGATACTGGAAGTGAAAATAAGTACTCATCAATGTTAAACATAAACTCTGAAAGTGGAGAGATACTGGCCCTAAAAAGTTTTGACTTTGAGACAGTAAAGACCTTCCAGTTCCATGTCCTCGCAATGGATTCTGGGAGTCCCTCCCTGAGCAGTAATGTCACAGTGAACGTGTTCATTCTGGATCAAAATGACAACGTCCCAGTGATCTTATATCCAGTGAGTCTTAATGGTTCTGCTGAAGGTGAGGAAGAGATTCCCCGCAATGTGAACGCAGGTCATTTGGTCACTAAAGTCAGAGCTTTTGATGCAGATGTAGGATACAATGGATGGTTATTGTTCTTAATGCAGGAAGTAAGTGACCACACCCTCTTTGGTTTGGACCGCTATACAGGACAAATAAGGACCCTTCGTTCATTCACAGAAACTGATGAGACCAAACATAAACTGGTCATACTGGTCAAAGACAATGGAAACATTTCACTATCGGCAACGGCCACCGTCATTTTCAAACTTGTGGAACCCAAAGAGTCTTTTCGGGCTTCTGATTCTAAAACCACAGTAACAGATGAAGAGGAAACCAACCTGACATTTTATCTGATCATTACTCTGGGCTCAGTTTCAATGCTTTTGGTCATCAGCATTATCGTCTTAATTGTGATGCAGTGCTCCAAACCCAGAGACAAATCCTCCAGTTATTTACAAGATCCCACTTATGATGGAACACTGTGTCACAGTATCCAGTACAGATCTGGGGATAAACGGTACATGCTAGTTGGACCCAGAATGAGTGTCGGCTCGACTTTGGTAGCAGGAAGTAACAGGAATACTCTAGTTTTACCAGATCGTAGAAGGAGAACATCTGAGGAGGTAAGCTCTTGACCATCCATGAAAGTTCTAACATGATGAAAGACAATATGATGGTCAACTTCACAAAGAAACAGAAAACGTCTAACTGAATCGTTACTTAATTGCTTTCTATGGTTCTATCTATTTGTTGTTAATATTAATTCTACACTTAGTACACTACAGTAGCATATTTCTCTTTTTATTGACTTTATACGATGTTTGATATTTTTGTTTTTGTTTTGGCCGTTTAATTTTTGTAACAATTGTCATTGATCCCTGATATTGAACAGTAACTTCTAGTAGTAAGCATATTGTAACTGAATTAAAAAATCTAAGCAAGTCCTCATCACTTTAAAGAATGTAGGAGGGTTCTCCTCATGGGGATCTCCTCAGGTTTCGTTTCCCCAAGATGCAAACCACAGGCAAGACTCAGAACAACCAGATCAGACTGCTATCAGACTTTGATATCTTGAAAATGCCTGCACTTTATGTTAAGTGCATATCTGTTATGGTGGTGTGAATGAATGTTACAAATCTCTTATGTTTTAGCATACACTGCTTTAGTCTGGCTCTGCTGTAGTCTTTTTGCTGCAGAGCAATTGATCTACCAAGTGAGCAGTTTTTTACAGCAGCGTGTACAAAGTGGTAGAAAATCATTACAAAGTGATTTGCTTTTCAATGAGCACCTTCTGCTAAACATCATTCTATAGTTACATAACTCAGAGCTTTACACACCACAGAGTGAGACGTGAATTCTACACCTCACACAGTGTTTTAAATAAAATAGTTCCATTCTAATGACGGTTATAGCAGTTATCCCCTCTGAACTTGTACACTTGTACCTCTCTAATCCTTCTAAAGTGTACACAATATTCTTGATTTCAAAAAACATTGCTTTTTGAGTTTCATTAAGCAGAGAACTTCAGCACTGAATGCAGTTTCTAAATCACATGAACATAGCCGCTGCCACAAAAGCACATAATTACACATTTGTTGAGAGAATATAAACAATTCATGACAAAAAGCTTGTGTACTAAACCTGAAGTCAAGTTAATTAAAAATAAATAAGTGACACACTACAGATAATTATCTTTGGTAATTTCCAACCATTATGTGCAATTACTGCCCAGCGATAGATTGGCGCCCTGTCCTGGGTGTATCTGCCCAGCACCCGAAACGTTCTCCCCTGGATGGGCATTGGGAACCCCCCGTGACCCTAATAGAGGATAAAGCGGAAGATAATGAATGAATGAATGAATGTGCAATTACACCAAATAAATTAATAATATACTATATCAAATACCCATTTGTTTTGTTTAATTTTTTTTTTTTTTACTTATTAAGTCACTTTATTAGTAATAAAAAACATATCAAAGTTATTTTTATTTTTATTATTATTTCTATTAATACTTTTACAAGTCTGTGCAAATTCCAAATAATGTTTAATTTCTTTTTCATGTGAATTGCTTAGTTTAAAAAGTACTAATACAGTCTCAGACAGTTGAAAGTTGAAAGTTTTCGAAGAACTATAAAACAGCCTTTTGATTAACATGCAATGTCATTAAAAATATACAAATATGTAAAAATTTTATACGAATGTGTAAATATTACAAAGAGATCTGTGTAACAATTTAATTCAGAATGATAAACAATTTTAGATAGAGTATAAAAAACACCTATATTGCAAAGTCACTTGCAAAAGTTGCACAAATTATGGCAGCCTATTAATACTTTCTCTGATAACTCAAAACTGGAACTTACTGTAAGCCTGAGACACAGTGGGACTGAACAGCGGGTTGACGACACAGACAGAGTTCACTGGTCTGTTTGAGAGAGGCTGCACTCCACTCCACTTCTGACCTTCTGACATTACATCCTGCTTAACTCTGTTTTAAAAACAACAGAAATAGAAAACTTGTTAAGGGAACAGTGTGTTTGTGCTGTTTTGTGATTCATTAATCACAAATTAATCACTAACTGTATGCTTTCATCTTTTTTTAATAAAAATAAAAAGTGTAAAATAGTAAATAGTATTATTAATTAATTCATTCATTATCTTCCGCTTTATCCTCTATTAGGGTCGTGGGGGGGGGTATATATATATATTAATTCATTCATTATCTCCCGCTTTATCCTCTATTAGGGTCGCGGTGGGGTTCCCCATGCCCATCCAGGGGAGAACGTTTTGGGCACTGCGCAGATAGACCCAGGACAGGGTGCCAATCTATCGCTGGGCACACACTCACACACACAAACACACTCTACATGGGGCAATTTGGAGAACTCAATTGACTTGATCCATGTTTTTGGACTGTGGGAGGAAACCGGAGAACCCGGAGGAAACCCACGCGGACACGGGGAGAACATGGAAACTTCACCCAAATGGGGATTCGAACTGGGAATCCCTAGCACTGAGAGGCCACCGTGCTGCCCAATAGTATTTTTATATATATATATATATATATATATATATATATATATATATATATATATATATATATATATATAATATTATATATGTATTTATTCTTTCAGTTACTATTGTTTGATAAGTCTCTTATTAAGCGCAGGTATAAGATTTATATATTCAGACCTGTACCTGGAACTCACCTGATTATTTACTCTTTGATTTCGGTGACGGCATGTTGATATTGTTTAAACATGTTTAAAACCACGCACGTCTTTAAACGCTCTGTATCCGTCTTTATTGCGTGAATAACGGTTTTTCCGAACCGGTTCACAAAC
This sequence comes from Corydoras sp. C115, assembly GCA_019802505.1. Taxonomy (NCBI): domain Eukaryota; kingdom Metazoa; phylum Chordata; class Actinopteri; order Siluriformes; family Callichthyidae; genus Corydoras; species Corydoras sp. C115. Next base: position 644,970 of record JAFMOC010000163.1, read on the forward strand.
AATAAGCTCTTTTGTCGCGCTCGTCTTGTTTGTATTCGAAAGTTAAAACTCCCGCAAATTGTTAAAACACTCCCCCAAAAAAGATTCAAACATTTAAAACTCGGTTCAGCCTTTGAAGCTATTCAAAAGAATCGGTTCATGACATATCAAATAGAGTGGGTGACGTAAAACATAAACAGGAAATGGGGGACACCGGTTTTTTCTAGCCCCCACCCACCCACCATCCCAACACACACACACACACACACACACACACACACACACACACACACACACACTTATCCACTATATATATATATATATATATATATATATATATATATATATATATATATATATATATATATATTCATATATATATATTCATATATATATATTCATTTATATATTCATTCATTCATTCATTATCTCCCGCTTTATCCTCTATTAGGGTCGCGGTGGGGTTCCCCATGCCCATCCAGGGGAGAACGTCTCGGGCGCTGGGCAGGTACACCCAGGACAGGGCGCCAATCCATCGCTGTGTACACACTCACTCACGCAGATACACTCTATATGGGGCAATTTTGAGAATTCAATTGACTTGATCCATGTTTTTGGACTGTGGGAGGAAACCGGAGAACCCGGAGGAAACCCACACGGACACGGGGAGAACATGGAAACTCCACCCAGATGGGGATTCGAACCGGGAATCCCTAGCGCTGAGAGGCGAACATGCCAACCACTAAGACACCGTGCCGCCTATATATATATATTTATGTATATACTATATGGTCAAAAGTATTGGGTCAGATTTATTTGTTATTTAATAAATGCGTTTTCTTTAGTCCAGTTGTCACAGGTGTATAAAACATAGCCTTGCATTTTGGTAAGCAACTTCCATGAAGGCACGTTTAATGAGTTTGACATGGAAGAACCTGACTGGCCCAGACGGAGCGCTGACCTTAATCCCTCTGAACACCTTTGGTTTGAACTACATTAAACATTGTAAGCCAGGCCCTCTCATCCATCATCAGTGTGAATGAAAGAAAAATATTTTCCACAGACTTTCAGAAAGCAAATGCAAGATTGAAAGCTCAAAATGGGATAGGATGTCATAAAAGCTCCCTTTAATTGTCTACATAGGATGCATGGGCGTATGTGTGTATACATCCAAACCTAAAGGAAATGATGGCAACATATGTAGGTGGCTGGCACATATTGCATGGTTGGAATTAGAAAATAGGCACAAAATGCTGCCACTCCATGAGTCATCCACTATCAAAATAGTAGTACAAGTGGGAAGAAACTGGAAATCAAATAAATATCAAGTCTGAGCAGATTTCACTTGTTATATAATATTATATATCCATCCATCCATTATCTTCTGCTTTATCCTATATCAGGGTCGCGGGGGGGGGTTCCCCATGCCCATCCAGGGGAGAACGTTTCGGGCGCTGGGCAGATAGACCCAGGACAGGGCGCCAATCTATCGCTGGGCACACGCTCACTCACACAGACACACTCTATATGGGGGGATTTGGAAGAACTCAATTGACTTGATCCATGTTTTTGGACTGTGGGAGGAAACCGGGGAACCCGGAGGAAACCCACGCGGACATGGGGAGAACAGGGAAACTCCACCCAGATGGGGATTCGAACTGGGAATCCCTAGTGCTGAGAGGCGAACCACCAATCACTAAGCCACCATGCCAATATTATATATTTAATATTTTTTTATATTTATTTATTTTTTATATTTATTTATATTTAATATTTTTAATAATTATATATTCAAAATCCAAATAAAAACACATTTTAAGATAAAGATTAATACTCAAGCTTGTTTAATGCTTTATGTTCAGATTCAGTGGCCTTTAAGACCAGTTTGCCCATACTCATATTTGCCCATATTATGCAGCTCATCTTAATGAAATCACATGGGGAAGTTCCCAGAATATTCAGTGTAAGTTGGGGGGAAGGGATGTAAATCATAATTGTTAGCATGTGTGTTCATATAAAGCAGGTCATGTAAATAGAACAGCTTGTGGAGCAGATAAAAAGCAGAATTTAATCTGAAAATCCTTAAAACCATAAGACTCGTGCGAGTAGGAATAACAAAACCAACAGCTCTGACTCGTTAGGATTATTCTCCCAAAAATTCTTTCTACAAGATTTTGTAGTGTGTCTGTAAATTTTAACTTTCTATGCGAAATGAGCATTTTTGAGGTCTACCATGGATGATGGACACCTTCTACCCAAACAATTTCCCTATGTGTAAATGTGTGCATGTTTGCTTTGCAAAAGATGTGCAACCAATCAAAAATGTTTTTGCATCTTGCAATAGGATAGGCTCCAACACCCACTGCAACAATTATTTGATAATTGGGTTAGAAAGAAAACACATTGGTGAATATGGAAGAGTCTGTGATATCTGAAACACTACATTGTCAGTTTATTCCAGTTGTCCCAGTTGTGTTGGGCACCGGCTGTTGGATTAGCCTAAGATTATAACTCTAAGGAAAAGTAATCCTACTCAGAGCCTTCTAATGGGATTAGAGAGGACTCATTATGTATATAGCAGTGTGAAAAAGAGACAAACACTGCTATTCACTCACTCACACACACACACACACACACACACACACACACACACACACTCACACTCTCTCACACACACACACACACACATACACACCTACCTGTATACACCCATAACTTATATGAATATAAGATTTGTGACACCTACACCTACAGTACACCTGGACAATTGTGTGATAAATTTTGTCAGTTTTACAGGATGAGTATTTGTGCTGGTCAGTCAAGTTCTTCCACACAAAACTCAACCATGTCTTTATTCATATTCAACCTTTACTGCTCTTCCAATTATTTTTCACTGTTTTTGCCACTCTATGCTGCTATAACAATGGGATAATAAAAGGCTATCTTATCGGATTTGTTTGCCATATATAGAGCTAAAAGGCAATGCTTGTTTCCATGGCAATACTGACAGTACTCATTGAGGAGGCCATACGTTTACTAATATTTGTTGTACAGAATAGTAATGCTCACAGTTTAATTATACATCTTTTTGTATTCACAGCCATGATTAAGCCATAATTCAGTTAATGGGGGTTTACAAACTTTTTGTGTAAACTGAGTACTCAGCTTTATTTATTGTGTGTACTAAAATAATCAAAGTGTGTGGGGGTTATTGGGGGTTATCAGATATCTACCTCTTCACAGAGACATTGTTATTTCATCTTGATTCATTAGCATACTGTTAAAGTTCATCATCCATTAACACAGTAATGAAAGTCCTTACACTGAAAAAAACAAATCTGTGTGTAAGACAAAGCAAATGTTTCTATATGCTCTCTGATTGTAATGGTATATGTGAAATAGTTAACTTTCAAAAACTAAAATCTTTTTTTCTTTTCTTCCTTCATGCGTCCACAGAGCACTTTGCAGGTAAGAAACGTATTTAATTTTGTTATGAAGTTTGAATAATGAATTTTGTTTTGTCATTTAATTATCTCCACAATATATTTTTATTTTATTTTTTATTTTATGTAAGCCACAGTTCATTTCTAAATCCAAATATGGTCCAACTTTTGGTGGTCTTGACTTTTAAAAACCTTCAGAGGGATAACACAACACATTCATCACTATCACTAACTAGGTGTGAGAGGACAGTGCTATATGATGTGTTTACACATCTCGTTTAGCCTTCTCATTCAGCATTGCACTTCTATCTTGTGAATAATATAAGTACAGGGTCTGATGAGCTTTGATTTGTTTCCATTTTGACCTTAAAACATCATATTTATTATTAAAATCACTATTTTTTAAACACAAGACTTGTACATCAGTCTGCACAAAAGAGGTGACTGAATGAATTATTATTGGATAGTCTGCCAATAAAACAAGCCCCTGCAACACTTGGCAACACCTTAACCAATCACAGAACCCAGAGCAGAGACAAATGTACTGACCATTTCAGCTTGCAGAGCAGGCTAGTGTTGGTGAAGAACAGATATAATTCTGTTTATATTATTGATAGCCATTTTGCAGATAAGGTTTTCCAAATTTAATGCTAGATCATGTTTTTTCACTATTCACAAAGTCTTGTTTTGATTACACATAGACACAAATTTTACTATTTTAATTCTAGAATAAATATATTTTCATGTATATGTCTTTTAATGTACAGTATAAATGTATGTATGTATACAGATAAAGGGTGTGCGGTTGATGATAGAGAATGATAACTAGATTTGTAGGACAGAGAGGAAGAGAACTGTAACCCAGATTGTGTGCATCATGGGCAGCATCTCAGTGGGGGAGGTGATGGGAATCAGAGCAGTGTTCGCATGCACCCTGTCTGCTGCAGTAGCAGCGCATTAACACTGCATGAGCCGTACTGCAGCATGTGCATTCACTGCTCGCTCAGTGGCCATGTTTGTTTGGGAGTAATCAGAAAGACAAAATGAAAGATCTAAATCATAAATGTTTTTTCCTCTTGCTGGTGGTGTGTTTGCTGTATTTTTGTATAGACCTTTGTTTGTTATTGGATGGGCAGAATAATTGTTCAGCATCCAGCATCCCTTTTGCTGTAATCAACTGGGGCTGGGCTGCCACCTCCAAATACTGTTCATCCCATTTCCATAGCAACAGAAAAGCTCCTCCAAGCACTAAGTGGATTCGGTACCCTCCCCCCTTCCACATGCACCTTCTTGGATCATGGATGAGGTCACCCTGCACATTCAAGCTGCCACGCCCCATAATATATATATATATATATATATATATATATATATATATATATATATATATATATATATATATATATATAGTAAAATGAAAGAAAGAGTGAGAGAGAGTGCGACGCGAGAATCACACACACACACACACACACACACACACACACACACACACACACAGTAAGAGTCAGTAAGAGAGAGCGAGAGAAAGAGCGAGAAACAGACGTCATGTGGTCACACCCTTCAAAGCTTGAAAAAACAACAAGAAATACAAGCACCCCCTCTGGTGTCTGGAATCTTATTGCTTTTCCATATACAGTGTGTATAACACAATACTGTACACACATATTCTGTAAAACACTCATTTTCATGTCAATCAGGATTGCAAAACCAATTATATTCAGTTTATTTTAAATTGCCGAACAAGCATTTTGTCTTGTTTGTTTTATCTGTACAGTTTACCTCCATTAGTTCCAGCAGAAGCTGTAATTATACATGCAGTTCTATTTTAAACCATACACAGTTCTTTGTTCTCTGCAGTATCTACTGAGCATGCCATCTACTGTATGGGCTTATAATGAAACCTTATTTATTAATCATCTCATCTTTTGTTCATGTGCAAGGGGATGTTTAAAGGTGAATGAGTACTGCACTCTGTAAGTGTACATTCAAGTTAGGTTTGACAGAATCCCTTCTCTGCAGTGCAGATAAGAGTCCTCCCACCTGACTTCCACCACTACTATTTTTTTTTTTTTACTTTTAAGGACCAGCATAACATGTTTTTTTATTGAACAGTCTGTGAGCTATTCTGTATTCATTAGAATTTTTAATGCTTTTATTTTATTTTAAAAGAAAATAGGAACATGTAATGAAGCACATTTATTTGGATGATTTCCTTTATTGGTCCTAAATATGCTCTGTAACATCTGAATCGGATATTTAGGTTCAGTAAATATTTATGTTTAGTGCAAAAATGGACTTAGAATGATCTATATGAAAGAGAGAAATAGATATAATGAGAGAGAGAGAGAGAGAGAGAGAGAGAGAGAGAAATTAAAGAGAAATCGAGAGAGAGAGAGAGAAAGAGAGAGAGAGAGAGAGAGAGAGAGAGAGAGAGAGAGATCGAGAGAGAGAGAGAGAGAGAGAGAGAGGTTAGTTGAAACAGAGTACACTGGTTTGCTCGTACAGCCACTGCGTGTCGCTCATGTTTTAGTAACTATGATATGCATAAGTTACAGTTCATCCCTTTCTTGCTTTTAACAAAATAACACCATCACAAGCTCTTACTTTCAGTTTTGGGAATATTTTACAGTCATTTCAATCCATTACTCTTTTACTATTTTTATATAATATGGGCAAAATTACTGGAAAATATACACTGGGGATTTTATGACATTCTAATGCCAGCCTCTCACCCCTTTACCCCCTTAGAACTATAAGTGCTTCTATCTACTATGAAGTCTAACTGCAAGGTTATAGAGTATTTAAATCTGTGGGATATTCTGTCTATCTTAAGCTTCAGTCTTATAGACGGGTTATATATACAGTAGGTATTGTACACATATTGATCGGAGACGTACATTTGGTATGATAAATATAAACGTGCTTTTCAGAGTTGTTCAAGGCCTTCGTCATCCATGCTTCTATACTATATTTTCTTGTGACTTTATCTTGCATTACCACATTTCACCATTAGAGGGCTTACTTTAACTGTGTTTTGTGTAAAGCTTTGAGACGCAACATAGGACCTGCAGCATACAGGGAATAGTATGGAGCTGAAAGTACATTAAAAGTAGTAGTAATAATAATAATAATGATGATGATGATGATGATGATGATGATGATGATAAGACTAGGGCTCAACTTAATTGCTTCATGCATTTTTTAACGTGTTTTAAGTGTTTCCTTTAAAACTTTAAATCAAAATTATTTTACTGCAAATTGTTTACATTGTGGATCCCCTAATTGTTCCAACCACCTCTCCTTAAACATTTTTGTAAATGTGAATTGTTCAGATCCAAGGTTTTTGTTTGGTAATTTGTACTCTTGCTGCATGACAAGAAGGTCCTTGGTTTGGTTCCCTATCTAATAAGATCCTGTTATTCATATTGGTCTGGCTTTTTTTTCCCTAAACAACATCATAAAGTGACAGTGAGCATGTAAATACTTTTTTGGATGTTTGAGGAAGTGTGAGAAAACAGTGTGGGTGTTTCAGTAACAGAGGGCTTTAGATGAATCAAATGAATTGATTTCTGTAAATCAGTGGAAGTTAAGAAAGGTATCAGGCTGCAGTTTGAGTTTGGGAAGTTTTATTCTGGAAAAAACATTAAGACCAGCCATGAAGGAAACGTTAATATTGAAATTTGTTTGAGGGAAAACCTATTTTTGTTTACAAAACTACACAAACACATGGCCCTGACCCCATAGAACACTTTAGGGATAAACCATAACGTAAGTACGTAAGTTCTCTCACCCAATATCAGTGTCAGACCTCACGAATGATCTTCAGGCTGAAAAAATTTCTAATAACACAAAAATAATTTAAAAAAATATAAAAAAAAAAATAATAATAAAAAAATAATAATAATAATAATAATAATAATAATAATAATCCTTTCCAAAAATGTAAAAACTGCCAAACAGTTCACACTGAGCAGTAAAGGAAAATGATGAAGTCAGAGTTTGCCCATAATTGTGCAGTTTTATAGCCCAGGTTAGACACTCTGTCTGTAAATTACTTTGCGATTAATTACCAAGTACACTTACAGTTTCACTCGTGTAACTCTGCCAGTAATGACTGCAGTTATCACCTCTTACAAATCTGTTGCTTCTCAATGTCATTTCTCAGGTCAAATCATCTCTTGAAAGTCATTTGTTGCATCGGTCTTCCAATTCACTATGTTTTGCGACAATTTGATATACTTTGGATTTTGTATTTTTATAATAATAATAATAATATTATTATTATTATTATTATTATTATTATTATTATTATTATTATTATTATTAGCATCTGAATATCTTGAATAAAATCCAAAGTGTGAATGGACCTGCCACTGTGCACCCCAGCTTGAGGGAAGAAAGGACACAATGGGGGAAAAGGGCGGTGGCACTCTCAGTGTGCCCGAATCCACTGATGATCTGAAATGGCATTGACACGAAAACAAGAACATGCGCCTTTTATAAGACAATAAAATGTGAAGGTCCCGTTTTGTGTCTTGTCTTGTCGAACGGAGTGAATGGTTGGAACGGCGGGGTTTTCGGCGTTTGTCGCTGTTTTGTTCGTGGCGCAGCTCCCCTCCCCCGCCCGCCTGTACAGTGCAGCGAGTGCAAGCGAGGAGAGAGGCGAGGACGAGGAGAGGGACGGACGGACAAGTGAGAAATAAGAACCAACAGATCCGCACAGCGCGAAAAGACAACAGCCGGGGACAGGGAGGAGATCATGGGCGAAGCTGGAAAATGTCGCTTTAACGAGGCGGAGGAGAGGAGCTTCTGCTCGTCCTGCACGTCGGGAGTGAGGTGTGAACCCGCGGACGCTCCCACATTTTGATGCCTTGGCGAAAGCAGAAACACGGTAAGCTCGAACGGCGGAAACCAGCTTTGAATCCGTCTGCAGACGCCGTGCCCGACTGAGATGGCTGTTTCGGGGCGATGGAGAGCTGCAAAGAGTCGCGTTCCTCTCCGTTTCTTTCTTGCCGTGGTTTTTGTAATGAGTGGCCTTACTGATGCACAAATCCGTTACAACATTCCCGAGGAGCTGGACCCGGGGGCTGTGGTCGGGGACCTCGCCCGAGATTTGGGACTGGACCCCAAGAAGCTGGCGGCGCGCCGGGTCAGAATAAGTTCGGACAGCTCCCGGCGCTACTTCAACATCAATCACAAGACCGGCAAGCTGCTGGTCAGCGACCGAATAGATCGAGAGAGCCTCTGCGACTTCAGCGGCAGTTGCCTTCTTAACCTCGAGGTGGGCTTAGAAAACCCCCCCGAGGTGCACAACCTGGAGGTGGAGGTTTCGGATGTGAACGACAACGCGCCGCTCTTCCCGCGGGATGAGTACCAGCTGGAGGTCTCGGAGGCGGCGCAGCCGAACGCTCGGTTCCCCATTGAAGGCGCGCAGGATGCTGACGACGCCACAAACTCCGTGCGCCAATACCGCCTCTCTCCTAACGAGCACCTTGCCCTGGAATCCAACAAGCCACCTGCCAACGGAAAGCACATAGAGCTGATTCTGAAGAAGCCATTCGACAGAGAGGTGGCGTCCTCGCACCAGCTTCTCCTCATCGCGTCTGACGGCGGGGCCCCCGCGCGCTCTGGAACCGCCAAAATCAACGTGCGCGTCCTGGACACCAACGACAACGTGCCCAAGTTCGACAGCTCGGTGTACAAAGTGAAACTGCGGGAGAACTCGCCACTCGGTGCGCTGGTGATTAAACTGAACGCCACGGACAGAGACGAAGGGAAAAATGGAGAGATATTCTACTCATTCAGTTCCTACACTCCAGAAAGGGTCCGGCAGGTGTTCAGCATGGACTCAGACACTGGAGAAATTCGTGTCAGGACTAATGTGGACTATGAGGAGACCAACAGCTATGAAATGTACATCCAGGCCATGGACAGGGGCAACGGGGCAGTAGCTGTCCATTGTAAAGTGGTTGTGGAGGTGCTGGATGTGAACGACAACCCACCTGAAATTGTGCTCTCAACCCTCTCCAGTCCGGTAAGGGAGGATGCTCGAGCAGATACTGTGGTGGCCTTGATCAGCGTCAACGACCGCGACTCTGGACAAAACAAACATGTTACCTTAGATATGATGCCTCCTAACCTTCCCTTTAAAATAAAATCAATTCGTAACCACTACACCATAGTCACCTCTGCCTTTCTGGACAGAGAGACTGTTGCTTCGTATAATGTCACAGTCATCGCAGTTGATGCTGGGACTCCAGCACTTTCCTCTTCAATGACTGTGCGTGTAGATGTTGCAGATGTTAATGACAATCCACCTCGTTTTGAGCAGACATCATACACTGTGTATGTCACTGAGAACAATGCTCCGAGTGCACCTTTGTGTATCGTAAAAGCCACAGATCCCGATGCTAATGAAAACGCACGGATCACGTACACCGTCCTCAATGACAACAACCATGGAATCTCGGTGGGATCATATGTGTCCGTCAAACCCGCCACAGGTGAAGTTTATGCTTTGCGCTCCTTCGACTTCGAGAGGCTGCGAGAGTTTCACTTCCAGGTCAAAGCTCAAGATAACGGAGTACCACCATTAAGTCGAGTAGCAACAGTTTATGTTTATGTTATGGACTCCAATGATCACACGCCGTGGTTCGTCAACCCAAAGGTTAACGTGTCCCAGATGGCGGAAACCATTCTTCGAAATGCTGAAGCTGGTATGCTGGTGACTCGTGTCATGGCGTGGGACGGTGATGCGGGACAGAACGCTTGGCTTCTCTACACACTCGAACATCCACCCGAACTGGACTTATTCAAGATGCATGAGCACACAGGTGAGATACGAACTACAAGGCGTATCGTCGAGGACAATTCAACTGTTTTTAGCCTCACGGTCCGCGTGAGAGACCATGGCCTGCCACCACGCACTGCCTCGGCAACCATTAATGTGGCAATAATGGAGCTTCCTCCAAAAGTGGCTGCTGATCCCAAACGGATAATCAGACCCCATGGCACTCTTATTTTTTCCAATGTCACACTGTATCTCATCGTTGCTCTCACTGCCACCACCTTTGTGTTTTTAGTCACTGTTTTTGTACTAGCCATCGTGCGCTGCCATGCTTATTGCAGTCAGCCGGATGCATGCTGCTGCTCTCCCTGCTGCAGATCCAAAAAGAAAAAGATGCCCAAGGAGGGTGGAGCAAATGGTGGAGGTAGTGGTGGGGCCTCAGGGGGAAGTGGGGGAGCAGTTACTCAGCAGCAACAGGCCGTGGCCCTACGCAGAGACTTAAAAGTAGAGCCTCACTACATCGAGGTCCGTGGAAATGGCTCTTTGACCAAAACATACTGCTACAAAACCTGCTTAACTGCTACGTCAGGAAGCGACACCTTCATGTTCTATAACATGGGCCGGCCAGTGAGTGGAACCTGGGGATCGGGGGCCGAGCGATTCTTCACCAGCCAAAGTGGACAGTTTGTGCGCAGACTTAGCATGCCTGATGCCACTGCCATACAGGTGTGTGCTACATTTGTATTTGTCTGAGTCTGTGGTTCTTGTGATTGCTGCCGTATGTAGTTGCTTTCATTTCTTATTATTCCGTTTCATATCCTCTGTCACAAAGTTTTGGCTTCAAAATATTCAAACATTCCTAAAGATTTTTGTAATTAAAAAAATGGAATACACTATACAGACAATTGTATTAGGATACAACTTTTACAGTATACACCTTTTGCAATTGCATTGCCACAAGTCTTCAAAATCAGGTACCTAGCCATGTATTTTGGACAACAGTTTGGAGTAGAACCTTTTCTGTTCCAGCATAATGGTGCCCTACAACACATAGCAAGGTCTTTTAAGGTATGGGTCAGTTTGATGTAAAAGAACTTAGCAAGCCCTCAACCCCATCAAACACCAACAGATTCCAACAGACCAATTTAGAATGGAGATTCATTAACGTTCCTGTAGGTGTAAGGTGTATATAGTACGTACATGTTTCTAATACTTTGGTCTGTATAGGGTATCACCCAGAATAAAAGAGAAACCTTAATTTCATTGCGCTTTAAAAAATATCACCCCTTTAAATCTGTCACCTTTTTGTCTCGCAGTTTTCAAACAAGACCAAATTAAAATTCGAGGCTATTTGCATATTTCAGAACCTAATCATACGGGAAAATTGCAATTTAATCTGAAATAATCACATGAGAATTTGTGATCACTCCCCCAAAGTACTACTCCATACAGCCATCATGAGCTGAAAAACAGGAACCAGTTTATTTTCATAAAATTCTGCCAGCTTTGCAAAGTTCGGCATATTTGTTAGTTCTTCCTGTGAAATTGCTCGGGATCAGAGTATTTCTTAGAAGCTAAGTGCCACTCTCTTTAAGTACAGCCATAGATTTTGTAAGTCAGAGTTTGCTGACTAAACATTCATCAACACCCTTAAACCACTGCAGTGGATTTGTTGACAGCGAATTGAGGCTTGTTGTCATGCTAAATTACAAACGGCCTGTTTCTCAGTCTGAATCTCGTTCATCGCCACTGTTTTACTGTTTCTCACAGTGCTGTAGAGTACTTTGTGCAGCCTTCTGTTTAAATCTCATGAAGTTCAGGCCAAATTGCTTTTTGTCAAATGGGAGAAACATCTTTAAAGGGTTTTATTTTTGCAAAGCAGGAACGGTACTCAGTGTGGCACCTTTCGAAAGAGGTTTTCGTCTTGCCATCTACAATAAAAGTCAGCTAGCTATAGGACAAAGCTGGTGAGCTAGCTGTAAACACATAATACTATCATCATCATCAAAGGTTCTTTCAGAGAAGCCACTGGTTTTTCATTGGCGTCTGTGATTATTACGTTCTTGCCATTTAAATTTTTTTTAACAAGGTGCTGCCATAGACCCCATTCATGTTTTTCTAACATACTGAATAGTACTCAGAGGAATAGTCTTTACAACCTTGTCTTCTCCCTTTAGTATCGTTCTGTTATTATAGCCCTAAATATTTCAAACAATAACCTTTCTAACAAATTCTAACTAAGTATTATTTTTAAAAGTGTCTGAATCTCCCCATTGCGGGACTGATAAAGGTAAAAACTAATCTAATTTTCAAAAATGCCAGAGGTTTTTAAATTGAAGTTTAAATTGACTTTTTGTTTAAGGAATAAAAAGTAACACATCATTAACAGAGATGCACAAATACTGATAGCAGTATAATCAGGTCCTAGAATTTGTATCTGGACTAAACTTTTATATTTGTATACCCTCTAATGATTGTCATCAGACATCAATCTGAAGGTTGGCCTGTTTTAATTGCCAAGTTTACATATTAACAATAATTTATCCTTACCCTCTAATTTACTAATTGTTTTTTAATGGTATATGTGAGTTTGTGACTCCAAACCACAGAATATCTTCCTTATAGTCTCTCTAAGAACTGTTCTCATTGGGCACAACCAAAAGAGCTGTATGTTCTCATTAAGCTAATTACACTTTCTTCATTTAAACTCTGTAAACTGATGAACTTCACACTTGAGGGAGTAATTTTCAGGCGTATACTCACTGCTTACAACATTCCCTACTTCATAATGTTCAGCACATCAGTTTATCTTATTGCGTTAATGTTTTAATAAATGTTCCCCATGGTAATGAACGAAGGATTATCTGCCTTGTAAACTTACTCAGGTGAAACAGAGAGTAATTAATGATCATTGAAGAGTTTGTAAGCAATTAGATTAATGCAGAGACATTCATCATATCGTCAGTGTGTGAGATCTACGGCTTGGGTGTCTGTATATCTGCCACGGTTCCTTTGCAGTTTGTGATATGTTTGATGAAAAACATGCAGCGTTCAGGCTGCTCTGAATTCCCTCTTCCTTTTCCTTTCCGCCTGCCTCTTTGACTGCACTGCAGCATTCAGTAGCAGTACAGCTGGGTGTGTTATATTTAGAGGCGCGAATCACGTAAAACCAAGTAACACCCAGATTCTGTGCTCCCACACTTTGGTCTTGCTGCAGGGGCTGCTTTTATTGTTTTAAAGATCATGTTTATAAGAATCAATCAAACAACAGATTAATAGTCAAAATTCATTTGTTTTACATTATGATTGTTTTTGCTGTTTATTCTATTTAAATTCTGTTTACTGTAACACTCCAATAATCATACGTATGATCAGATAGTTGCTGAAAGATGCATGTTTTTTTTTTTAATTACATTCTAGTCGTGTTTGTTTTGTTTGTGTGATTACATGTCCGCGGTTCCTGGCCCCATATTGCAACCAGCTCAGTGTTCCTTTAAGTTTGAAAATACTAGACAAAGGGATGTGATTGGCTGTTAAATGGGAATGAGCGCTGTATCTAGGCGAGGTGTTGCTGCTTAGCAGAGTGTGCAGAGAGAGAGAGAGAGAGAGAGAGAGAGAGAGAGAGAGTGTGTGTAATGGTGATTTAAGTGAGACAAAGTACCAGGCTACCTTTTCAAATTAATTGCATTTAGGAATTCTAGGCATAAACACTGCACTGAATACTGAAAAAGCTCATTCTATATTCATCTTATGCGACTGTAGAAGAGAGTGTGTCCACAAATTATTGGTGTGATATCAAGCTGCCAATAAAGTCAAAACAAAAGTGGATTAACATACAGGCAAGATGCCAGGGTTTCACACAGCCGCTTACAAAAACAAAATGTCCCTAAATGTCACAGTCGCTGTTCGACTGCATGTCTGCACGTCACCATTGGCCTTTTAAGGTGTAGCTTCACCCCACATGAACTTTCTGGGTGGCACTGTTACTTATGCAGCGTTGTTGTCTGAAGCAGCAGTAATGTGGGGTTTTCAAAAGCACAAGCACTCCTTCGATGTTATACAGAATCTGACACACGGCTGCTCGTGGTACACAGAACAGACCACACTGCCACTTCTATCTACATTTGTTTGTAAAGACGTTTGATGAGAAGTGCCATTAATCCTGATTGTGGGATACACAGAGCACGATAAGATCACATTGTTCCATCTAAGCTGGCGGTATTATAAATTGGTATTAATGTGACTGAACTCCTGTTGACTGCGATGTGAGCAGATGCGTTTTTATTAATGCTGTTGTTACACAATGGTATTAAGATAATTAAGAATTCAACAAAATCCCACTTAAAATGAATGCAGATTTGAATCTTTCTTTTGGTCTATGCACAAAAGGTGATTAAATACAAATGAAGTTGTTTAAAACGATACGAAATCTAAACCACTGATTGATAAAAGCCGAGTGCAGTGGGAAGTTTGGTAATGGGCTGCTCAGCACTGATTTCTCACTTCATATGATGCCTAATGTTTCAGCAAACACATTTGTCTTGTGCAAACCCAAATTACACTCTCAATTACCCAATTGTTTTTCTTTTGGTTGACTTTAGTTACAGTTTAAAATCATTAAATTGTTTTGTTGATGGTTATCTACAGTTTTCTTTTTTAACTGTGCACATGTTTTGACCTGAGTGTGCTGCCTTCCTCTCTGTCTGTCTGTCTTTCCTCATTTTCTTCTTTATTAATTATACTCACTTTCTTCCTATATCTTTGCTGCAGCCTAAAGGTCCCAGTGGAGACTGGAGATACTCCGCTTCTCTCCGAGCAGGAATGCAAAGGTATGAATATGTTTTTTACAGAAAAAAACGACTAAATTTTTAATCACAATAAAGTAATAAGGAGAATTGCGTAGGTTTAAACTTTTCTACCGTGTTTCTTAAAGTGTTTAATACAGTGCTTATATATATTAACACTGCTTGCTGAAACTGCTTGCAAAATTTCCACATTAAGTAATGCAGACATTTATCAAGGTTTTTTTTTTAATACTCAAAACATTAAGCTCTTGTATATTTGTAATTTCATATAAATCATTCATTGTTGTCTTTGTGTTTCTATATGTAGCTCTGTCCATATGGAGGAGTCGTCTGTAATGCAGGGCGCTCAAGGTGTTTTGGTACAAAACTGGCCCACTGTCTCCAGCGCTCCTGGTATGACGTCATGTTTTATACTCGCAATACTTCTAATAATACAACACTCCATGATGAGTCTTCATTAACTAACGAATAATACAGGAACAAATTTATACATTTATGCTGAACAACTATATCTGGTAATTATAATTGAATTGTAATTTTGCTGAATATTTCCAAACTAATTGTAAAAATATTTGAAAGTGGGATTTCTACATAGAACAGATCACTGTTCACTGTTAAGCGACAGTGGGAAGTGTTTCCAAACCCATGTGGCTGTGAGTAATAGAATGATGGGTTTTTTATGCAGTTCCACCTGAGGGTTTGAAGGACATTTATTAAACCGTGGTTTCTGGCCTTGCATTACACTGACAGAGATTCCTTTAGATTCTTCCAGATTTTTTTTTTTACACAATACAAAGAATGGTAAAAATACAACGTGAAAATAGTTTTGTACGTGTTATTATGTAATGGATGGCATGGATAACATTGGTGAAGGGCATTAGTAAGAGCTGAGTGAGGGATGTTTGGATTATAAAAGAGCAATGTGTTTTAATCAGGACAATGATGATGTCTAAAAGGATACTGAGTGTCTTTTAAGTGCTATTCGTCTTTGCAATATGAAATTCATATAATAATTCCACTCTACCAATTTTTGACTACTTATATATATATATAAATAGGAATATGATTTGGCAGATTATGCACCAATAATAATAATGATAATAATAATAATAATAATAACAATAGTAAGAATAATAATACATTTATCATAGAATCATTTAGATTGACTCTATAATTTAAACTAGAAGGAAAGGGCAAAATACAAAGAGCTGATAGTTAAGAAAATAAACATTTAAAAATAACATTTAAAAACATTTAAACATTTAAAAAGAAATAAATAAAGTAATTAAATAATGGGAAAAGGAAAGTTTTTCTACTGAAACTGTAATAGAAAGAAAAATAAAGGAGTACATAAAAAAGAGATCAAGAGCTTGCATTATTATTCTCAACCAGTGTCTTAACACGGTGTCTGAAAGAGACAGTTTCCATAGCAACCATTCACGTCCTTAAACAGCACAGTGAGAGACGGGCACAGAGAGAGGGAGGAAGGGACAGAGGGCTGAGAACACTAGTGCCTTGAAATGCATGATGAGCTGAACATGGGTGGGGCATTTCAAAACAAGACGAATCGGTGGAGCAAAAAAACAAAAACAAATCGGGTAAAATAGACAGTGATGATCATAAAATCTGTTATTTAGCTTTGAAAATGTTATGTTCATAGACAGTCTGCCCTTTATGAATATTTTTATTCATTAATTTTGTAAACCATTTATTCTGATCAGGTTCAAAAGGGTTTGGTTTGGAGCTAAAGCCAGTGTTCATATGGTAAAAGGCAGAGAAACACCCTGTACAGGTTGCCAGATTATGCAGGAAAGACAAAAAAAATATGTAAATATACATGATTTGCACCTA
This sequence comes from Corydoras sp. C115, assembly GCA_019802505.1. Lineage (NCBI taxonomy): Eukaryota > Metazoa > Chordata > Actinopteri > Siluriformes > Callichthyidae > Corydoras > Corydoras sp. C115. Next base: position 661,835 of record JAFMOC010000163.1, read on the forward strand.
GAAGCATTTACTCTATCTTCAGATTAAATACTACACAAATTGCAGCAATGAGAACAAATTTAAAAGTAAGTGAGGTGCACATTTCTGAAACACAAACATTACTTTTAAATATCTGCTATCTGCCCATATCGGTCTATCTGCCCAACGCCCGAGATGTTCTCCCCTGGATGGGCATGGGGAACCCCACCGCGACCCTAATAGAGGATAAAGCGGGAGATAATGAATGAATGAATGAATGAATGTTACTTAAAATGACTTATTTTGAATAGCGTGAAATAGTGTGAATGAATTTCAGGTTAAAATTTCGAATGCTGTACTACAAAGTGAGAAGGAGAAGCTGCTGCAAAAGGAGAAACAGTCGAGTATGATGTCATAAAGCTCGCGTAGGTGAAATGTGTATCTGTTCTAATACTTTCGTCCAAATAGTATAATTTACAACGTGGAGTTTCTGTTGTTCATATTCATGTCGCTGTCCAGTGCTGAAAGTCACTGTGCCTTATAACACTGACCTGCTCCATTATAGAGCTTTAAATAAAAACCTGGATTTTATTCCTGCTAATGTTATTATAATTTTATAAAGCTGATGTCTACTAAAATGAAAACATTCTGATTTCAGAAACATTTACATTCTAAGTATTTCAATACTAAACTAATTAAAATTTGTGCAAAAATGTGTACTTACACTTACGCTTTATTAAAGGTCATTGACGGATATGAAATAATAATAATATTCCTAATGTACATTTAGCCAAGTCCTAACATTGTTCTACTTATTGCTCAAAATAACTTTTATTGCTGCATTTACTTCACTTCTAAGTAAATACGCAAGACATGCAGTTCATCCTGAAAACTTTGCACTATTAATTAGACTGATTGGAATAAATTTTGACTAACAATACAGTTTATTTAAAAATAATGTTTGTGTTCAGAAATTTGCGCCCAGTGTTCAATTTCTTTTATATTGGTTCTCATTACTGCAATTTTTCATGATGTTAGGGAAAGGCTTTTAGTGAAAGGCAAGGGATCGCCAAACTAAGGTGTATTTAATCCTTGATGGATGAGGATTTGAAGCTGATTGAAAAACCTAATCTCTTACTGTTTGGTTGGATTCAAATCTCCTAATGCATTTTCTTTATTAATGATTTTTAAATTTTGTTATGGTGAGAGTGAATGAAATCCCGGGAGGTAAAGTATTTCATTTTAAGTAGACCTTTCCATTTATGTGCATATTATGACATCACGGGTGCGTTTAAAAACTCTATCTCTAGCTCAAGTAAAATCTATTCTCTCTGTTTCTGAAATTTTTATGTTTACATTGCGTGTTTAAACTCCTTTTTCTTTATTGTAAGTGGAGTGATTCATTTGTAATGCTACAATTTAATAATAATAATAATAATAATAATAAAATAATAATAAAACAACTATGACCTGAGATAAAGAAAAACAGCAAAACATTTCTAACTAGAAGAGTTTCTTTTACTAAAATACACTTTTGTTTTTTTCAAGCTAAGGGTGCGGCTTTACAGAGAGAGTCTTCTGGCCTATTTCAAAAACTAGAGTGAGCGAAAAATGAAGGTCAGGTTTCACACTTCTGCCCGTCCTTTCTTCTGCATATCGAGATGCCTGCATGGCGTTATGTAATCCTGCAGAACTCAAATCTACTTGGGTGGAAAAACTGTGTGTTTTTCACATTGCAAAACATTGTTAGGCCATTGACTAGAAGAAGGCCCTGGTTTAATAAGAGAAAGTAAAGACTCATGGGAAAATCATGGGAATTTGACTCATATATTTAGTGCACATTTGCTTTTTGATTTGTTAGAGTTGGATTGATTCGTCACACATTGATTCGTCACATGATAACCTACACACACCCGCACACACACTCTCGACCTCAGTCATATTTAATGGCCCATCGCATCATTCTACATTCCTTAACTCGGTTAGAACATGAAAGGACTAAATGTCTTGCTCTTTACCTTTCCTGCACTTTGTGTTTGCCCCTGTTTAAATGCCATCCTTTATTCTCAGGCCTTTCGCTTTTTCTGCTCTAATGCTTCGGATCTGATGTTAATCTGTTTGATCCACTTGCTTTTTTTTTTTTTTTTTTTATCAGATATTTTCATGTCATGTGCTGTAAAGACAGACCACACACTATATAGCTTTAAATTAGTTTAAATATTTATATAAATGATTATTATTTCTGTTCTTTATCTCTGTGTAATTTTGGCACAATGGTTCTGCGATTGTTTCCTGTTTTTAGTTTTTACATAATATAAAATTTAAAACCCGTGAAACCTTATAACTTTCCTACAGATTTACCGTCACTGATTTCTTAAATGCAGCAACAGATATTTATGGCTGCTCTTGTCTCTCTCTCTCTCTCTCTCTTCTAGATAATGACGGAGGGGAGGTGTCTCCTCCTGTTGGAGCTGGTGTGGACAGTAACAGTTGGCATTTCCGCTATGGTCCAGGCCCTGGCATGCCCCCTCAGGCTTTGAAACCTGGTGAGGTTCCACCTGAAGCCTTCATAATTCCTGGCTCTCCTGCCATTATCTCTATCAGGCAGGGACAGGAAGGAGAGGACAAGAGCGACTTTATCACATTTGGCAAGAAGGAGGAAGCTAAGAAGAAGAAAAAGAAGAAGAAGGAAAAGGAAAAGAAAGACAAGAAGGACAAAGGAAAAGATGATGATGATGATGATTAGACAGAGACAGGATAGAAAAAAATGGATGACTAGTTTACAGGACAGAGATCTCAACAGTAGTCTGCAGTCATACAATTAAATTAGTCATTTTATCGACGAAGGATATAAGGTTATGTTCCATCCTTCTCCTAATTTACAACTGCAACTCAATTTAAAGATCATTTATTTTATCTAATCCTAATTAGAATACTGGATTGTATTAGATTTGGCCTTTTCAACCCAGAAATATTTAAAGACGTAATTGATTTTCCATGATTCAGTGCCTGACAACCACCCACTTCTCACCCACTTCTCTCTCTCTCACACACACACACACACACACACAACACAAGAAGTAAAAGCCAGAGGGAGAGAAAGAAAGACTTAAAATGATTGAAGGTTTCTGTTGACATCTCTGTCTTGTTTTCATTGTCATGTTTTTTTTTTTTGCTGGTCATCGAGACAGATGACAAACGTAAACAGTGAAAAAAGAAAAGGCGAACAAAAAGTGGACAGATTAAAAACCTTGCAGGGGTTCTATGTGCTGATGTAAATATGGCAGTCTCGCCTGCCGTGCTGTAAAGTCAAACCCTGAAAAAGCCAGTGCATCTGCTTAATCTGTCTCCGTCTGTGCGTCTGCGCTAAGAAAGCCCCTCGAACCCGAGGACACGTTGGCCTGACATTCAGCAAAAATGCAAAAGCAAAAAAAGAAAGCAAAGAAAACAGTGTTAAAGGGTTCTATCTAAGAACGCTTCTTTATCCTCGTTTACCAACACTCTCCTTAAACAACTCTCCGTGTATTAACTACAGCTTTATAACTCCATCAGGTCCCCCGAGCGCACAGCGGTTTACACGACGTGGATCTACACCTGATTAGAGGGTCAGTTTAAAGAAAGAAGCCTTGCCTTGAAAAAAGTACAATATTTCATAAAAAAATATTTTAAAAAAAGGGAAATTGGAAAGCAACAAAATGTCTTGGATATTTTTCATAAAGTTAGAGATAAACAAGAAACCTGTGGATTACAAAGTCTGAATCGTTCAAGAGTGACGTAGCTGTATATTGTAAAAAAAAAAAAACAATAACCGTTTGTGTTCACGTCCACAACTTTTTGATTCTTTTATCAGTTTAAAACGTTTGCACTGGCCTGATGCATATGCTGTGAATGTGCATTATCGCTTCCTCTAAGTTCCTTTGCTTTATGATTTAAACGTTTAACCTTTAATCATACTTTTGTGCCTGCTGTTATAGCTTCAATAAATCTGTCACGTATAAATTAATATATAGCTGGGCAAAGTACCCTTTTCTTTCTGATTGAAGTACCGACATCGGCTCTGAATGAGAGAACAAGTGCATCGTCTTGTTTCTTTTAAGCTTTAACTGACCTGTATCATATCTGCTCGCTCTTAATGACATTTCTGCTCATTTCACCGTCTGTCTCTCTGTCTCTGTTTATGTAAATAGATAGATAAAGTTATACTTATCTCTCTGCTGCACCACCCTGGGTTTTATGAATGTTGTACAGGCCATCACCACAAACCAGTGTCACAGCGACTGACTTTTGGTCCTTCAGTGCACAAAGGAAAAGGGTACAATTCATTTATAAGGATTTGAAACTGTGAAAAAAAAGACTACAAAGAGAGATGAACAGGGTCAGGATATGGACATGCTTCTAAATGTTTTGTCTCCAGCACTCAGTGTAAGATCACGTTTTGCACGACAAAACTGTGTCAGCACACAGACGAGCAGGTATTAAAAACGTAAACTTGCACTTTTGACCCATTCGCACTGCATTGAACAGAAACCTCCCACCTAAATCCCAGCAATGTTTAGTTTAAAATGAAGGAAACGTACGCTTTCCTGCTTTCTCGGACTCCTATACTGTCTGCCTGTACAGCCTCATGATTGAAGTGTAACAATGGCTCAGCTATGTCTGCTGCATGATCTAGAAGGACATCTGTACTATATGGATATATCAACATTGATATACAATACGATCGTTTTCTTTCCGATTTGTATTACACACATGAAACTGTGTGCATCGTCTCTGCCAAAAGCTTTTGCATAAAGACACCCTCCTCACCCACTAAGTGTGGACAGCTACTGTTATTTAACTTCGTAGATACCTGTAAATGCTTTATAGTGTGATGCTCTGACACCCTCTGTTCTTTTCGGTTTTGGTTTTGGCAAACTCTATTGAAGGGAAGAAACACTTTTGTGTTTGGCTTTGACATTTTGATCTCGCACTGTATTGTTGTAAATGAATTAACAAGTATCATAATATATCTCTTTCCTTTCACCCTTTCTGCATTCGAAATGAAAAAGAAAACTGTACAATACAGTACATTTAGTGTATGCTTGTATCTAGTAGGCGTTCATAGCGTCATTTCTTTCCATGGTGTCTGGTAGTGATCAGTGGGTGGCACTGTGCTGGATAAGTGCTAATCTGTTGCAAAAACCTTTTGTACACCTGCTCATCAAACTGTGACAGTGAAGTAGTAATGTCTATGCTCTCGTTTTTGTCTTATTTCATTTGAATAAACAGAGTGGTAATGTATTCGGTTTATAAATCACAAAATGAATAAAGCTTTCTTTATTAAGTATGATTCCTTTTAAATGTGGATTCTGTGTGTCGTCTGACAAACATCCCAAGATCTATTTACATTCTGATGCTCGGTTTAACATTTCTTCGACTTTTCCAATGAAAATATCCGGATAGCAAAATTATTCTTTCATCTGAACCACCTGCTGTCTGGATAAATAGCACGGTTGCCAGATGTGGGAAACGTAAGAACTACATCAGTGCCATTTTTAGCTGGTGCATTATTTTCAGTATAACAATGTCCCTACAGGGTTTAAAAAGTTCAGAAGCATGGCTCTGTTCAACACACAATACACCAACACACCACCATCCTCAATGCCACCAAATGCAGTGCTAAGAATAATCCACTACCCAGATAATATCTGCTATGTGTTCATCCTGATTATTACAGAACAGAGCAAAGTGAACTAATAAAGTAACTAACAGAGACCAAAAAGACATATTTAAATGAATTAAACCTAACATAGTCAAACCAGTGTCTTATAAAATAAAAATATTTTAAATGCCACACCTTAAATCTACATCTGTATTGCCACCCAAAACAAATTGACAGAGCATTTTTCTTTTCAAAGCTTTGTTTATACAAAACACTATCCACCACAACAACCCTCGATATCCATCCCCCAAACGACTTCTTCCTTCATTTAATTTCCTGTTGCTTGCTTTTTTTTTTTTTTATCTCAAATGTAATTAATCCATTGCACGGCTGCTGTTCTGTAATGCAGTCTGAGCAGCTCACTGCAGCAGCTTCATGATGCGTGTTGCTCTAAGGCGTTGTCTCACCTTGTTTTCCTGATGCCAGCTACAGCCTATCTCCGTTTGTTTTTGTCTTATTTAAATTCATGAGCAAGTTCTTTTACCTTTATCATGATAATGGATTTATTTCATTGTATAATGCACGTAGATGCATTTTATTTACTTTACTTTTACTTCTAATTTAGTACTATTTTTCCTCATCCTGTAATTCATATGTAAAACAGTTTCATTACGGTTGTTGTTCTTGCATGCATGGATATACATAAATCAAAAAATATATTTATTATATTGAATTAAAAGCACTTATGTCTTGTTTTGTATAATCCAGTAGACTGTTTCCATGGTTACTGCAGCCCATATTGCCATAGCAACAATTTTCTGGACTGGTCTCTTAACAGTAAATGTGAAAGGAATGAGAGAAAAGCATTCTGGTCAATGCATTAAACTGGAAAATGTTTCCCTTCCTTTTATTCTCTTTTTCTAATATTTTTCACATATATATATATATATATATATATATATATATATATATATATATATATATATATATATATATATATATATATATATATATATATATATATGATTTTAAATGATTGAAGAAAGCTTGACATAAATATAAAGCTCAATGGATATAGTTAGAAATACAGGGCACATAAAACCAGGCTTTTACTCTTGCAGCTCTAATGACTCAGCACATCCAATCTAAACCACGGGATCTGCTGACAGCAAAATGAATGTCTATCATAAAGCAGAGAGCAGCATTTCATGATTTATAGTTATTAAAACGAAATAAAAGAAACCTTAACACATAATTTAACTCTGGGTTTCGGACGCTGCCCGTGGTGCTGGACTGGCGAATCCATTAAGCACCCGTGTTCGATCACTCAGTGTGAGTCACATGCCAACTGGGAAAGGAGTTTCCTATTGGAAAAACTATTGATGCAAAGAAAAAAAAAAACTCTGCTAATTGCTACAGCATATGTAAATACAGCAATATAAACCTTCTGGACTCTCTGACAACATTTAGTATCTCACCATCCAGCCAGTGAATAAGATAAAGATAACATTATAAAACATGCTATCTGTTATAAAATAATAATAATAAATGACACCTATGACAGATACAGGAACTTTAAAAGATTATGTCTGAAAAGATGTCTGTAGGCGGCACGGTGACTTAGTGGTTTAGCACGTTCTCCTCTCAGCACTAGGGATTCCCGGTTCGAATCCCCATCTGGGTAGAGTTTCCATGTTCTCCCCGTGTCTGCGTGGGTTTCCTCCGGGTTCTCCGGTTTCCTCCCACAGTCCAAAAACATGGATCAAGTCAATTGAGTTCTCCAAATTGCCCCATATAGAGTGTGTATGTCTGTGTGAGTGAGTGTGTGCCCAGCGATAGATTGGCGCCCTGTCCTGGGTCTATCTGCCCAGCGCCCGAAACGTTCTTCCCTGGATGGGCACGGGGAACCCACCGTGACCCTTCTAGAGGATAAAGTGGAAGATAATGAATGAATGAATGAATGAATGAAAGATGTCTGTAAGAATGTTTGCTTATTAATTATAGATATTGGATGGAATGGTCTTGCTCACAGTCTTCATTCTGGACTAATTACTGGGGGGGTTGGTTTTCGGACTCTGCAAGATCTACGTTGGACGTTGCTTCGTGTACGAAACGTGTAATTAATTAAGCTTAATGTTTAGTATAAATCATTATTAATAACACTGTCAGTTTATGCTTAAGTGCTCACAGTGCCGCTGTTGGTCAGGGTGAGAATGTTTCAGGTATTTGTAGGGCATTTGTAGGTCCTCCTCTCGGGTCTGACGTCAGAGACTGCAGAATTTAGTATTCTGTACCAGGTCGCTCCTGCTTCCTCACATTCGGCATCTTCTAAACGTTGGGTTTATCTTCACCTACTTCATTTAACCATGAAAATCAATCTGCGCGTCTTCATGAATTATTTGTGGCGTTTGAAAATGGACGGGTTTGCTTTTTTGGCTGGAGGAATGAAAGTGCTTTACCACTGCGTTCCGTTTAGTCGCGTTTTTTCATCACCATGTGCAATTATTAAGAATACGTCATTAAATTCGGGATGAGATGGAAAAAAAGAAGAGGTCGTGAAAAATGTCGTCTAATAATCTGAGATGTCAAAAGACTGAGATCTAGGTGAGTGGAGATCCTCATACAGAGCATGTGAGTAACGAAACAGACGGCGTTTGGATCATTTTTTTTTTAAATGCCGAACATAAAGCAATAACTTAGAATAAATCTACATCTACGACACTAGTGTTCACCACTGCTTTATTGTTTAGTCCCAGCTAAAATTATACGGATCAAATTTTAGAAACGTGACACGACGTCGGTTTAAATGCTCTGTGGGTATTTTACATCAGAATTTTTGTTAAAAGGTTCTATCATTCAGAAATATTCCAGCATTAAAAATAATAACAAAAACATTCATTTTAGAAGTTTTTGATTAATTACAACCTCTCAGTCCAGTTAGCATACAACTTTTGGAGTGTGTGAGATCAGACTGTGATGTATTCCAACACAACGCGTTTCGACGGCAGTGTAAGAGAAACACAATATGAACAAAAAGATCGAATATCTTAAAATAAAATGTCAGAAAACTGCGTGTGTGTAAATAAAAAGCCCGATACGTTTGTTGTTACTCTGATAATGTTGCTCTAAGCTTCTGTATGACCGTGACGTAAACAGTGTCGCTGTCCATATACGTGGTGCTGAAGACGACTCCCTGCATCAACAGTCATAAATCAGACTGTATTATTTATTCATGGGACGTTTATGCTGTCTATATTTTATTCAAAGTTCGCATTAAGTAAATTGTCCCTAAATAAATCATCAGCATGTTTTACAGCTGTTTAAACTGCACATGCTCAAAGTTCTCATGAGAGATCTCTACATTTTGGCCCAATAGTGCACGTAGACCCAGCCTTGATTAAAGTCTTTAAATCTCTTATGTTATGTCAACATACTGTAACTCTGTTAAATACGTGTAGATTGGCGTCGTTATTGCAATTCATAAAAAAATATTTCAATACATCAAGCAGTTACATACATTTAATAGTATGTTTTGCAAGGGCTTTTGTTTAAGTTGAAGTAAAAATTGAGGGAAGATTTGCACAAACTATCAAAATAAATGTCTGAAATCTTTGGAACTTCTTCGCTTTTCAGATCAGCCATCAGATTTTTTTTATGAGACACCAGTCAAAGAAGTGGAAAATACCTTAACACTCACACCTCCTATTTAAATAGTTTGTAGGTAGATACACACTTTTAAACCTAACACTATAATACTTGTCTCTGGGAAAACACCATATATGGTGCTGGGCCCTACAAAGTGGTGTTTGATTGCATGTTGTCCCCATGTGCCTCTCGTGTGCCCCTGACCCCCTACTTGCATGGCTCCACTGTCTAAACTTAAGACACGTAAGTTCATTTAAGTGTAAATAAAGATGTTTGTGTCTGTCCAGGAGTTTCCTCCACGCTGTTGACCAAGCGGTGTGGGACGGTCTTCAGTGCTTTGGTAAGTGGCTTAAAAATGAGTGAAAAGTCTGCTCACATAAATAAAATTGTACATATTGAGTTTTGAAAGCTTTAGCCAACACAAACATTTAACATAAGCTGTATTTTTCCAGGGCGGCACGGTGGCTTAGTGGTTTAGCATGTTCTCCTCTCAGTACTAGGGATTCCCGGTTCAAATCCCAATCTGGGTGGAGTTTCCATGTTCTCCCCGTGTCCACGTGGGTTTCCTCCCACAGTCCAAAAACAAGGATCAAGTCAATTGAGTTCTCCAAATTGCCCCAAATAGAGTGTGTTTGTGTGCGTGAGTGTGTGTCCAGCGATAGATTGGCACCCTGTCCTAGGTGTATCTGCCCAGTGCCCGAAACGTTCTCCCCTGGATGGGCATGTGGGAACCCCCCCCCCCGCGCGACCCTAGATAATGAATGATAATGAAGATAATGAATGAATGAAAAAATGTATTTTTCCAGGGTTGAGAATTACATTTTCTTTAAATAATATATTAAATTAATAAAAAGTCTGTCTAAATGTGAGGTCTGCATTGATGACAGAGAATAATCAGGTATTTTAGGAAAAAGGAAGCAGTCATTAACGCAAAATAAATAAGAAACAGAAAAATAAGTATACTCATTAAAAAAATTTATTAAAAAAAACGTTATAATTGTATAACTGAGTGTTGTGCGTGGCGTGCGAACTCATACTCTAAAAAGTGTTTCTCACATGTTCTACCACATGGTGGCACAAAAAGCGTTCTCACGCAGCTGCATTCAACACTGATGCAAAACAAAATATAAAAACTCCCGTTAAATCTGCATCAGAGACACAGTTAAAAATATCAGCAGACAGAAGTGTATTAAATAATCACAATTATGAGCACAGCGTTGATACCTCAGCATACTATTCATCATGGTGACTGCGTGATTACTCTCTCTCTTGTAAACATGAGAATTACATGTCTGTGTGCTGTAGGAAATGTAATGACATGATTGTGTTTATGATGCTGACACGCCATCACAAACAAGATCAGATGTAAATATTAATAATGTGATAATCAAAGTGTTGTACACTACAGTACACATGATGACTGTTCAGTGATCCATACTGAAGTAAAGCATAAAACCATGGGCAGCCACGGTGGGGCAGTGGTTAGCACTGTGTTTTACAGCAGAAAGGTCCCTGTTTTGAAACCAGGGTACCTTGGGTAAGGTCTTATCTGTGTGAGGTTTGCATGTTCTCCTTATATCTGCAACTACATCATCAGGGAGCCAGATCCTACCCGTGATTAAAAATCATGCTGAGAGGTGAATCGAGGACATTGAATTGCTGTTAGGTACACTGGGGGACACCCAAACTACACAGACACGGGCCTTCCCCAAACTGTTTCCATACTATGATATTAATATATTCAGTTAAATGTAGAAAGGATGAAATTCTACAGCAATATACACCGGGAACAACAGCGCCGTCCAGCGGCGTAACAAGACAACCACTGGGACAAATTAAACCACACGGTCACGTCGCCCAGAAGAAAAACCACAATCGTGTGGAAGATATTAAAATTCGATATTTAAAGATGTTACATGTTTTTATAGTTTTGTTATAGTTTTGTCTAACAAAAGCGTGATTTAGACTCACTTCATCAGAGTGAGAAACTTCCCAACAAAACCTGCAATTTATAGAGTTTATCATTAATAACACTTTAAATGATAAGAGAGGGCGGCATGGGGCTTAGTGTTTAGTATGTTCTCCTCTCAGCTCTCAGCACTAAGGATTCCTGGTTCGAATCCCAATCTGGGTGGAGTTCCCATGTTCTCCCCGTGTCTGTGTGGGTAGTTTATCCTTAATAACACTTTAAATGATAAGAGAGGATCGGCATGGGGCTAAGTGTTTAGCATGTGCTCCTCTCAGCTCTCAGCACTAAGGATTCCCGGTTCGAATCCCAATCTGGGTGGAGTTCCCATGTTCTCCCCATGGGTTTCCTCCGGGTTCCTCCCACAGTGGAGAATTCAATTGACTTTGATCCATGTTTCTACAAATTGCCCCATAGAGAATGTGTCTGTGTGAGTGAGTGTGTGCCAAGTGATAGATTACCCCCCTGTCTTGGGTGTATCTGCCCAGCGCCCGAAACCTTTTCCCCTGGATGGGCATGGGGAATCCCCCCCCTCCACCCCCCACGACCCTAGTAGAGGATAAAGTGGAAGATAATGGATGGATGGATGGATGGATGGAAGGAAGGATAAGAGAACGTCTTCCTGCTCAGTCTCAGTGAGACGGCCACAAAGTTTTGCTGCTCACTAAATTCTGGGAGCAGCAGAGAGCTTCCCTTTCCAGCCAATCAGCAGCGGCTCCGAGCTGCCAGTCGCCTCCCTCTCGGCGCGGAGGCCCAGTCTGCGCTCCGGGCTTCTGGCGGGCGGCGTGATGGAGCCCTGCGTGCGGCTTTTGTTTCTCTGTTAATTCAGCGACGCGTTTTCAGAACGTTTTTAACAAACGATGAACAGTTCGGCCGCCGGTCTGCGTTTTCGGGAAAAGTTTCGAGCGGCGTGGTGAAGAGTTCCAAAGTTGGGATCGAACATGGAGTGATCTTTCAACAAAGTTCTAAGTTCGGATCATGGCGCGGAGGACAGCGAGCCGCGGCTGTGGACGGCCCGCGCTCTGGCTCGCCCTTTCCTGCCTCGCCTGCTTCTCGAGCGCGGCGGCGGCGGCGGCGGAGTTCAGATATTCGGTTCTGGAGGAGCAGCAGCGGGGCTCTCTAGTCGGAACCATCGCCAAGGACCTGGGCCTCAGCGCTCAGCAGATCAACGAGCGCGGCGTGCGCGTCATCTCGGACGCCGAGCGGCAGTACTTCGAGCTCGACCCGGTCAGCGGCGCGCTGGTGATCGGGGAGCCGATCGACCGGGAGCGCCTGTGCGGCCTGACGCCGGCCTGCTCCCTGCAGCTCCAGATCCTCCTCCAGGGCCCGCTGGAGATGCACCGCGTGATCGTGGACGTCGTGGACGTGAACGACAACGCGCCGCGGTTCCCCGCGCGCAACGCGTCGCTGGAGATCTCCGAGGCGGCCGCGCCGGGCACTCGCTTTCGGCTGGAGAGCGCGCGGGACCCGGACGTGGGCGTCAACTCGTTGCGCGCCTACCGCCTGGAGCCGAACGACTGCTTCAGCCTGAGCGTCGAGACCAAAGGCGACGGCAGCAAGGTGCCCGAACTCGTGCTGGAGAAGGCGCTGGACCGCGAGACGCGCGCCCGGTTCCGCCTGCTGCTGACGGCGCTGGACGGCGGGCAGCCCGAGCTCTCGGGCACCGCGCTGCTGCTCATCACGGTGCTGGACGTGAACGACAACGCGCCCGCGTTCGCGCAGCCCGTCATGCGCGTCGAGCTGCCCGAGAACGCCGCGCCCGGCACCGTGGTGGCCACGCTGAACGCCACGGACGCGGACGCGGGTGCGAACGGGCAGGTCTCGTTCCTGTTCAGCAAGTACACCCCGGAGAAGACCCTGCGGCTCTTCAGCGTCGACGCGCAAACCGGCGAGATCCGCGTGGTCGGCGAAGTGGACTACGAGCGGGACAAGGCGCACGAGCTGAGCGTGCAGGCGCGCGACGGAGGGGCCCCCGCCATGGAGGGCTCCTGCCACATCAAAGTGGAGATCTCGGACGCGAACGACAACGCGCCGGAGGTGACGCTGACCTCCCTTCACACCCCGATCAGCGAGGATGCCGAAACGGGCACCGTCGTGGCGCTTATCAGCGCGAGGGACCTGGATTCGGGTGACAATGGACACGTGACCCTAAGCGTGTCCCCAGGGCTGCCGTTCAAGCTGAAGGCCGCTTTTGGGGAGCATTACACCCTGGTTACCGACGGCCCTTTGGACAGAGAGACCACCCCGGAGTTCACTGTAGTGGTGACCGCCAAGGATGCCGGCTCTCCTCCACTGTCCTCCCAAAAGACCTTCACGGTCAGCCTCTCTGATGTGAACGACAACGCCCCTGTGTTCTCCCAGAGCTCCTACTCGGTGGACATCCAGGAGAACAATGCACCCAGTACTTCTTTGGTCACGGTCTCCGCTTCAGACCCAGATTTGGGCCACAACGCCCATCTGACCTACTCTCTCCTGCCATCCACCATTAACGGCGGCCCCGTGTCTTCCTACGTCTACATCAACCCGGACAACGGGAACATCTTCACCATGCGAACGCTGGATTACGAGCAGATAACGGCCTTCAGGGTCGAAGTGCAGGTGCAGGACGGCGGGCGCCCACCACGCAGCAGCAACGTCACCGTCCACGTGTTCGTCATCGACCAGAACGACAACGCGCCCGTCGTGCTGTACCCCTCGGCCTCTGAGGATTCGGGCCTCCTGCTCAGCGTGCCGCGCTCCTCCTCGGCCGGGCACCTCGTGAGTAAGATCGTGGGTTATGACCCCGACAGCGGGTACAACGCGTGGCTGTCCTACAGCATCACGCCGAGTAAAGATGCGGCATTTTTTCAAATCGGGTCTCACACCGGGGAGCTGCGAACTCTGCGCAAACTGGCCGAGGACGAGTCAGATGGCGAGGTGTCCTACAGTTTCGTGGTGGTCGTGGAGGACAACGGACAGAGCCGGCGGTCCGCCAGTGTCTCGGTCACAGTCAGCTTAGAAGAGAAGAACGCGGATCCGGCCGCGGACCCCGACAGAACCCTGTTCCCCAAAAAAAGAGGTGGAATCCCAGACGTGAGTCTGTACCTCATAATTGCACTAGGATGTGTTACTCTGGTCTTCCTCATAACCGCGATGGTGCTGCTGGTGCGGTGCCTCAAAAATAAAGATGACCCGTCATGCTGCTACTCAAGGAAAGGCTTCCGTTCTCGCCACACCTATCAGCAGCGATCCCACAAGGACCTACACCTTCAGCTGAACACCGACGGGCCCATCCGATACATGGAGGTGGTGGGCGGCCCGCAGGAGGCCCACACGCGCACCTATAGGCCCTACTACCCGACACTGTCCAGCAGGAGCGACTTTGTGTTCGTCAAGACGCCACTTCTGAGTCACAACAACACACTGAATATGACCCTAACCAGGAAGCACTTAATGGACTCAGCCAATGAGGTGAGAGCTGCGCTTAGTTCATAACGCCTTCATTTCAGCTCACGCAGGAAAAACAGACGACAACAACAACGACAACAACATGTCTGAGAGAGATTAAAGAAAACGTAAAGAAATAATAGATATATGACGGATGATGGCGGCACGGTGGCTTAGTGGTCAGCACGTTCTCCTCTCAGCGCTAGGGATTCCCGGTTCGAATCCCAATCAGGGTGGACTTTCCATGTTCTCCCCGTGTCTGCGTGGGTTTCCTCCGGGTTCTCCGGTTTCCTCCCACAGTCCAAAAACATGGATCAAGTCAGTTGAGTTCTCCAAATTGCCCCCTATAGAGTGTGTCTGTGTGAGTGAGTGTGTGCCCAGCGATAGATTGGCGCCCTGTCCTGGGTGTATCTGCCCAGCGCCCGAAATGTTCTCCCCTGGATGGGCATGGGGAACCCCCCCGCGACCCTAATAGAGGATAAAGTGGAAGATAATGAATGAATGATGGATGATATACCCCCCAATCTGGGTGAAGTTTCCATGTTCTCCCCGTGTCCGCGTGGGATTCCTCTAGGTTCTCCGTTTTCCTCCTACAGTCCAAAAACATGGATCAAGGTCAATTGACTTCTCCAAATTGCCCCATATAGAGTGTGTGTGTGTGTGTGTGAGTGTGTGCCCAGCAATAGATTGGCGCCCTGTCCTGGGTCTATCTGCCCAGCGCCCGAAACCTTCTCCCCTGGATGGCATTAGGAATCTCCCCTCCACCCCCCCCACCCCCGACCCTATTAGAGGATAAAGCAGGAGGTAATGGATGGATGGACGGATAATTACAAATAATACCTTTTAAAACGTATTCATTTTGTCCACAAGTCACATCAGCACAGTACAGAACGCTCCAAAATATAGACATTAAAACAATTCATCACCAAATCTGAACATAACTTTTAAATAGATATTTTGTTGCCTGGGAATAATTAATGCACAGCATCTGTAATGGGTTACACAGAAATAACAGCCCCCTGAATTGACCAATCAGAATAGAGTATTTAACCAAGCAGCGTAATTAATGGCAGATCAGCGTCATGGGAAGTGATGTCACTAAGTGCAAATTCAAAAAGCTTTTTAAACATGAATAACGAGAAGAGTTGAGGAGTACGAGTGGCTTCAAAGGAACGTTTTAAAGATGAAACGGAACGGTAGAAACGGTCGTTAGAACGCCGACGACGGGAAGAACGAATCGGCAGTGAAATTAAGAACACCAAACGAGCTCCACAAATTTAATCTAATCACGATGTCCATCGCAGCCGGACGCAGCTCAGTGTTTTTCATCAGTTTCATTAACAACACAAATGCACGCTGTAGCTCCACAATACAGAACGTTCTCCGTTTCTCTACATGCTTTCCGTAACATTACGAAAAGATGTTTTGGTTTTAAAATAATGACTTTTGCACTCGGTGTACATGGCGAGCTCAGTGTGGCTTATTCAGCGAATCATCCTGCAGTTCAAACTCTGACTAAATGAGCTCAGCAGGGAGGAAGGCGTACAGGGGCATCTGCAAAGAACGAGCCGGGTGGCTGAAAACAGGATCCTAAGGTCATCGCGTTGCCCTCAGCTTCCTGTTGTGCTGGGCGCCAGTGATTGATTCCATACGGGAAAATCACAAGATGTTCAGTAATGTGGGCTTCTCCCACCTCTGGGAAATACAATAATGGGTTTCCATAGTAACCGCATTTAAGACCATTTGTGTAATTAGATGCGGTGACCATGGGATGTACACACTGACGCACATCAGGAATAATTAATCACTCTGCTGACATTGAAAGCCATGAATAAAGGGTTAAACAGTAAAGCTCGTCTTCTATGTAATGGCAATAGAGACACATATTAATTATATTAATTAGTCCTAATGACTAAATATGAATGTTATACACATTAGGAGATAAACAGCAGGAAAATATTATTAAAAAAAAGTTTTTACGTATTTCAGAATAACACTAAAACTTTTGCTGCAGTATGTTAACTTATTCACGGTGGCTTAGTGGTTGGCACGTTCTCCTCTCAGCGCTAGGGATTCCCTGTTCGAATCCCCATCTGGGTGGAGTTTCCATGTTCTCCCCGTGTCCGCGTGGGTGTCCTACGGGTTCTCCGGTTTCCTCCTACAGTCCAAAAACATGGATCAAGTGAATCGAGTTTTCCAAATTGCCCCATATAGAGTGTGTCTGTGTGAGTGAGTGTGTGCCCAGCGATGGATTGGCGCCCTGTCCTGGGTGTATCTGCCCAGCGACCAAAACGTTCTCCCCTGGATGGGCATGGGGAACCCCACCGCGACCCTAATAGAGGATAAAGCGGAAGATAATGAATGAATGAATGTTAACTTATTCACGGTGGCTTAGTGGTTAGCACGTTCGCCTCTCAGCACTAGGGTTTCCTCTGGGTTCTCCGGTTTCCTCCCACAGTCCAAAAACATGGATCAAGTTAAAAGGAGTTCTCCAAATTGCCCCATATAGAGTGTGAGTGTGTGCTCAGTGATAGATTGGTGCCCTGTCCTGGGTGTATCTGCCCAGCGCCCGAAACATTCTCCCCTGGATGGGCATGGGGAACCCCACCGCGACCCTAATAGAGAATAAAGCGGAAGATAATGAATGAATGAATGTTAACTTATTTTTATATTCTTTTAGATCTTTCTTGGAATTGTAAGGTTTATGGGCCTTTGTCTTCGGTCTTATCGTCCCTTATTTGTTAAAACGTGGCTGTAATCTTGTGTTGATATTAAGTTTACGAGCGGGGAAGAAGAATAAGAAGCTTTCTGCTCTGGTTTCATCTTTATTGTGTCCTGTGTATAAGTCCCCTGGGAGAGATTCTTGTCTTTGGGTCATTACATGACCATCTGGCCTTTTTGGCGTGACACGCGTGTGTGTGTGTGTGTGTGTGTGTGTGTGTGTGTTGGGGGTGAGCACATAAACTGCAGCTCTGACTAAAGGAGCAGTCAGTATCTCAGCTCTGCATGGCTGTAAAGTCTATACGTGTTTTAATCAGTAGACTGATCTCTGAGGTGTTTACGTTATTCTGCGTCTGTTCGTTGTTTTTTTTGTTCAGATGGTCAGCATTGTCGTGTGCTTTGTCCTTCCTTCAACAATATATTAATGACTCAGATTGTCCTCCATAGGAAATTGACCTTCACCGTTCCGGCCGGTCATTTCCTTCTTCCTCATCCTCTTTTCTCTCCCATCCGCATTAGTCTGTTCTCCTCAGCTTCCTTTTCCTCCCCCCCCCCACCCCGGCTCAGTTGACACGACTGACTGTGTGTAGTCTAAAGTCCACACCGGCTAAGTGAAACCTTTCTAATCTATTGAATATCATTTGCAATTTAACCCCCCCCCCTCCCCCTCCCCCGCCGCCCTTTCACCAAATCATCACATTCATACCGCAGATCACAGAGTTCGGCAACCTCGCTCAGAACAAGGCCTTTGGAAGTTCCATAGAGCAGTTTGGGCTCCAACAGTCTTACAATCGGCCCAATTGCTTACAGCTGCTCCACAGAACAAAGAGCCAGGGTTCCGTAACAAGCTGTGATGATTACAGGAACACTATGGCGCTCTTGTGTTTTACTGTTATTTAGGAAAACTCCTGTTAGTGGTGGCGTTGGCTGAAAGGACTTTTTCTCTCTGATGTAGACAGTGAGGTATCTCTTTGTCTTCTGTGAGGTCGATAAGAGGAAGTGTGGGGATGCCTGCAGAGACGCAGCTGTTTTCCATGCATTCCCTCTGTAGCGCCTGACTTTGGCGGGAAGCCTGAGCGCGTATCCGGGTTTTCTTATTCATAAATGCAGGAGCACAGGAATTGTTAGGTTCCAGATGAACTTTGGGACTAGCGTGGTGTCATATTGCACGTCTTTCTTCTTTTCGTTTTTACTTAATGCTGATTTCATCCCGAAAACTTGTAGCTTGCATCAAATTTTAATAATTTAAAATACCCATGTGGCACGGTGGCTTAGTGGTTAGCACGTTCGCCTCTCAGCACTAGGGATTCCCGGTTCGAATCCCAATCTGGGTGGAGTTTTCATGTTCTCCCCGTGTCTGCGTGGGTTTCCTCCGGGTTCTCCGGTTTCCTCCCACAGTCCAAAAACATGGATCAAGTCAATTGAATTCTCAAAAATTGCCCCATATAGAGTGTGTCTGTGTGAGTGAGTGTGTGCCCAACGTTGGATTGGCGCCCTGTCCTGGGTCTATCTGCCCAGCGCCCGAGACGTTCTCCCCTGAATGGGCATGGGGAACCCCACCGCGACCCTAATAGAGGATAAAGTGGGAGATAATGAATGAATGACTGAATGAATGAATGAATGAATAAAATACCCATATGGATAAAATGAATGGGACAACCCTTTAAATGATTGAATTCTTGAATTACATTTCATCTCATTTCCACAATTAAACACAATCAATCAGCCAGCCATCAATTTAAGGTCATTATATGTGCCAACTTTGTGGCAACAGTTTGGGGAAGTCCCTTTTTTGTCTTATGACTGTGCTGCAGTGCACAAAGCAAGACCCCTATAGACTAAAGTCATTTTGTTGTCGGTACGATCATGTTAGTTGTGTATACGTTAGACACTCTGGGTCTGACTAAAAAAAATAAATAGGGATTTTTAGAAAAACAATAAATAAATCTAATGATGGTAAATTAATACGTTCACAACTCAGCTGCACATTTTCCTTCTGTACATCACGGTAAAGTCACAATACTAACACTGCTTCATGTAAGCCTTATTGTTATACAATTTAATTAATCTATTAATAATCCTTAAAGAAGGAAGACACACCACAATGTGATCTGAGCAAAATAGCACCACCGTACTTTGGTGTAGCTCACTACAAAAGCGTGATTTTACATTTAGTATGACTTCTAAATGATGTCATGGGAACGTGCAGCGATGTGCAGAACAGTGAAAGGTTCTAAAGGAGACCGAGATGGAAGGAAATGCCATTAAAGCTCCATCAGGTGTAATATGTGGGTGACCCCATACTTTTGTTTATACAGTGTCCATTCTATCATTACAACTAATCTAAGTCAGTCTAAACAAGTGTGTCGGCTAAACAACGTAAGTGTTTTCCTTTCGCACCCGTATGTGGGTTCTGCTTTCAGGCTGGATGCTCGCGTCGCTGAACCGCAGCCGTTTTATTCAACTCTCCAGCTTTCTCCAAAACACGTCACGCCACGAGAGACACGACGCAACGAAATGCTGTAATTTAAGGCTAACCTCATGTAGAAACTGCGAAACCTGCAGGTTACGCTGAAGCGTCTCTGATGTCAGAAGCGAGCCACAGCTGTTTAACTCACAACACGTCCCGAACAAAAGCCTCTGATAAATGTCATAATACGTTTTCACGTAAACATTTACTGTTTATCGTCCAACAGGGGACCATACGTGTTCTAAAGTATGGTTTAGAAGAAACGAAGTAGAATGATTTCACAGAAACGAAATAAGCAAAAGGTTTACAATGCCTCAATATATAAATGGTATTAATAATGACATCTTTTTGTCTTCTGTAAGTCACACCGTTAGTCCTTCAGCATAAAATCATCGTAAATAAAGTGATTATAGTTATTTCTACTCACTGGAGGTATCAGTCTTTACTGGTATCATTAAAGGGATTAATTTCGAGACGATTCAGTGCATCATGGGTCGTCTTCCCCTCAACAAGACCTCAGATCAACGTTTTCAGTGCAGATTACCACAACAGTTTAGCAAAACTGTGGTCTGCTGTTACTGAACTCTCCTCATTCTGTAGTGTTAATTGCCCCCACCTTTGTACACACAGAGCTGGGTTTAATCCCCTCATGCAGGTTTATACAGTGCCGAGTTAAACACTCATCTCAGAGTACACAGTTCCACACGGCCCGTCCTTGACTGGATGAAGCTGCAGCTCTGGTTGAAGGTTCTGTTTTGTACACATTTCCAGAGAACCTTATTTGGATTGATAACATTAGAAACATGTTGTGACCTTGTGATCATTCTGAAACTACAGCTGTGTGAATGCATCGCAGTGCTTTTCCTTTTAGATCGGATGCCTTGCTCGCTGGGGGCACCGAGGCGTGTGCAGTGCGGGAAGAGACGCGTGTCGGTTCCGTCCGGCGTTGATTTCTCGTGGAGCCGGGTGTGAAGTCAGGATCGTTTGAACCTGTGAACATGTGCACTTTTTATTTGACCGTCAGGGCTGCTTGTAATGGAGCTTCTGTCTGGTTCCTGGGGAGTGTGCAGCTGACACAGCGCTTCATTCATCAGCTCGCCACACACTCAGAAAGACGGAGGTCAGAAGGAGGTCTCCGTCTTAAACCCCTTACAGTTCATCATGCACTAATCCGTGTGATTTGCTGTCATTTCCGTCTTAATATCTTTTTAAAATTCAGTATCTTGTCACCGAAATCTCAGGACCTTCACAGTTGAATGGGCTCCATTATAGTCCGCCCTTCTGCTGGGTATGTTCTCCACATCCAGGGGTAAACAATGCCGGCTTTGTTTTCACACCAAAGTTGGAGTCAATAGTGTCAATCGATTAGTTACACTCTGCATTTCCAAATCCAGGAACAATTAAGGCTTGTGTTTCAGGTTCTTGCTCGGTTCTCGATGTGTGCAGATTCCAGTTTATCAGCAGACTGCTTTTTCTCTCTCTCTCTCTCTCTCGCGCTCACTGGCCATCATCATTTTATTTTTACATTTACTGTGTTTGTTATCAGCACTGCACAGATGCACTTTGTAGTTATACAATTGCAGATGGTAGCACATCTGTCTCTACATACATTGGTATTGGTAGTCACCTGATCAGGACCATCAGAACGAGTTGTTATTTGTTTTGGTTGATGATTCTCAGCCCTGCAGTGACACTGACGTGGGTCAAACACAGCAGAGCTGGATTAAAAATCCTAATTTAAGAGTTTAAAGACTCTAAACCTCTCATAACAGCACAACACACAAAGACACCATCACCACGTCATCGTCACTACAGCACTGAGAGTGCTCCACAACCCAAACAATGCCATCTTCTGACCGATAGAGAACAGAGCAAGGAGAACTTATGTGGACTACAGACTGGAATTGTGGAACTACAGATTCAATCTGAATGCAACATACAGAAACCGTACCGTATATCAGCAAACACAGACGCACGCTTTAAAGAGTGCTATGCAAAAACAAACATCAGAAAAGGGAAGTTATCAAACCGCCGGGACCCAGTGTTGGATTCTGCGACTGAAACGCACGTTCTTTAGGATTAAAGAATTTAAAAGAGAATTAAAGTGAAAAATCAGTGCGATAAGGTCCAGGCTTTGTCATTAAAAACGGGCTAAACGTTTCCTCGGTTGTAACCTGATTTTTATTTATTGCCATAAACCAAAAACATTTGTTTTCCTTCACTGCATATCATTCGTTGGAAGAATCGTTAATCTTTAAATATATTAACGGTTTGTATTTTTTTTGTTTGCCTCTGCAGCAAAAACCCCCCAACGCAGACTGGCGCTTCATTCAGAGTCAGAGGCCTGGGCCGAGCGGGTGAGTTCATTACACCATGGATTTGCATTATGGAAATGTTTACGCTCTGAGACACAAACACATGCAGCCGGCCTGCAGCGCTCCCTGCACTGCTGCTGCACGCCAACACATTCACAGATTCTAAATGCTCATGTATAAAACACTGCCACTTCAGGGATGGATCAGCTGCTCGATTCGACCGTGTAAACGGTCCTGTCCCCTTCGCGGTTGCCACATATTCATCCCACTTTACACCAAATGCCCTTCCTGACAAATCCCTCCTCTTTACCTGTGCTTGGGACCTGCATTATTATTACACCCCCTGATGGCAAGGACAAGTTAGTGTCTCCAGGTTTAGCCATCGGCATGTCTTTAAATGTGGGAGGAAACCAGAGACATGTCCAGTGCGCTGCAGTATAATATAACGACATGTGCGCCATTATGTGATGGTGTATAGTTCATTGCACCTGAATTATATATATATATGTATATATATTTTATTCATTCATTGTCTTCCGCTTTATCCTATATTAGGGTCGCGGTGGGGTTCCCCATGCCCATCCAGTGGAGAACGATTCGGGCAGTGGCTAGATACACCCAGGACAGGGCACCAATCTATCACTGGGCACACACTCACACACACACTCACTCACACAAACACACTCTATATGGGGCAACTTTTGGAGAACTCAATTGACTTGTTCCATGTTTTTGGACTGTGGGAGGAAACCGGAGAACCCGGAGGAAACCCACGCAGACACGGGGAGAACATGGAAACTCCACCCAGATGGGGATTCGAACCGGGAATCCCTAGAGCTGAGAGGAGAACATGCTAAACCACTATGCACAGCATAGAACCTTCAGATTGTAACCTTCAAGTTAGAAAAATACTATTGTATTGAACATTTTAATAATTGTGTAAACTGCATTAGTGTCGGGAACTTGCTTAGTGTTTTATTGTGGTTTATAAACGTGTGTGTTAGTGGTAGGAATCTGCGGTGTGTTTTTATTGATCAGTGTTTGGTGTAAATGCTCGTTCAGATGTCAGGTGACTGCAGAGTATGAAGTAATAATTATTGATGAAATGTGGATCACACTCTGAAGTGTGTAATTAACGACATAATATTTCAGACAGATGTTACGGTTTGCTTTTAGCGTCTCATAACTGTATAACCATGACAATCAATAGAAATCCAGTTAACGTCGTGGGTTCCACGTCTAACCGCACGGAGCGCAGAGCGGTTCTATAAAGTATAACTGAACGTGGAGGTGCTTGTAGCCTAACAGCATGTTCACTTGGTAATTAATCCACTCGTGAAAGTGAGTGACAGTAACAGAAGCAGACAGCGTTGCTCTGCGGTAACAGCTGAAAGGGCCCCACATTCAGAGCCGGCCCTTATATAATACATTACTCTTTAGAAATTAGTTTAAAAGAAAAGCCCCTTTTGTTTATCGCTGAACGTTCTGCCTTCTGAATGTTCTGCGTCAGAGCGGAGGATTCGGTGTTTGTTCTGTCATTCAGAGTTGTTTGAAGAACAATCGAGGAAAGACGCTGCGGGGCAAATGGAAGAGCAGTTCCAGTTTCATGGAATCAAACTTGTTTTTTTTTTTTTTTTTTTCCTGGAGTGCAATTCAGAAATAAAAAGCAGAGTCGCGCAGATTCGGCTCTCCGCTTTGCCTTTGATACTTTAGAAATTCTGCATTGTAACGTTTGATTCTCCTCGTTTATAAAACGTACAGATAATGTCATGTGGTTTACGCTTCAGTGTTTTTTTTTGGTTTTTTTTTTTTACAATTACAAATTTGCTCCTCAAAGTTCAACACTGAGCCAAAAGAGAGGAACCAGAGATCAGAGCTGTGCGCAAATAAAGCTTTATACCGCTGAGGATGAGCCCCAGCAGCGCACCCTGCTTTGATCCAGCTGCAGGTCCATTGTGTTGGGTGGTTGCCGTGGCACCCGATGCTTTCAGGGCTTTTCTAAATTTGTATGGATCAAGAATGTGAAGCGGGCTGCGTACAGAACAGAACCTTTTTTTTTTTTTTTTGCAGTTATAGTAAATAATCGTACGATCTCGCAGTGTTTCATGTCTTCTGGTTTGTCAGTGCTCTTGAATTTTGATGTTCATTATGAGGTCATGCTTGTTGCTTGTTGTCGGCTGGTTTGTTTACTGTACATACACTGTACACACACTGTACACACACACACACCATACACACACCGTACACACACTGTACACACACTGTTCATTACACACGTTCTGGTTTGTTGGTAAAAAAAAACACAAACCTTTAATTAACTGAGGGTCATTATTATTGGGATTCGTGTGTGTGTGTGTGTGTGTGTGTGTGTGTGTGCCTTTACATACAAACTCCGGTGTTTACTACAGGAAGTTCTTATCTAATTGCAGGATATGATAACTCTGACCACAGGAAGTGCTTTTTGTTTGGAGTCATTTCGTCTCATTTGCTCTACATGGTGCGAGCTGATAAAAACGACTGATTATTTCTCATTAATCCCACGTTCGTTATTCACTCATCAGATCCAGTGAGACTTCACTTTTCCATTTTGTTGCCCGTAGATATTTATTAGAAGTCTGGTACATGCACTCTGTGGACAGAAGTATTGAGACACACCTTTAGATTAATGGATGTTGATGTTTAATTCGGTCCCATGTATAGATTTAGGCATTTTGGACGATTGTATGCAGCTTACTTTGTGGTAACAGTTTGGGGAAGGCCCTCATCATGTCGTATGGCACATTAACGCCAAGCATAAAGGCATGTTTGGGTGAATGTGGTGTGGAGAAGGTTGACTGAGCCACACAGAGCCTTAACATCAACAGTTTCAAACCAAATCCCTGATCCAACATCAGTGTCCAGCCTCTCAAAATGCTCTGCTGGGTGAATGTGGAAGCATGTCTGCTCCAAAATCGTATCGAAAGAAATCCCAAAAGAGTAAAAGCTGTTGTAGCTACAAAGAGAGACCAATTAAGAATGATGTCTTAAAAGCTCCTGTATGTGTGTGGGGTGGTGTATGTGTGTGGGGGGGTGGTGTGGTGTGTGGGGTGGTGTATGTGAGGGGTGGTGTGGTGTGTGGGGTGGTGTATGTGAGGGGTGGTGTGGCGTGTGGGGTGGTGTGGTGGTGTATGTGTGGGGTGGTGTATGTGTTGGGTGGGGTGGTGTATGTGTGTGGGGGGGTGGTGTGGTGTATGTGAGGGGTGGTGTGGGGTGGTGTATGTGAGGGGTGGTGTGGCGTGTGGGGTGGTGTGGTGGTGTATGTGTGGGGTGGTGTATGTGTGTGGGGGGGTGTGTGGGGTGGTGTATGTGAGGGGTGGTGTGGTGTGTGGGGTGGTGTATGTGAGGGGTGGTGTGGGGTGGTGTGGTGGTGTATGTGTTGGGTGGGGTGGTGTATGTGTGTGGGGGGGTGGTGTGGTGTGTGGGGGGGTGTATGTGAGGGGTGGTGTGGTGTGTGGGGTTGTGTATGTGTTGGGTGGGGTGGTGTATGTGTGTGGGGGGGTGGTGTGGTGTGTGGGGTGGTGTGGTGTATGTGAGGGGGGTGGTGTGGCGTGTGGGGTGGTGTGGTGTGATGTGTGTCCCAATACTTTTGTTTATATAGTAAACATTCACTCTTAAATTATGACCTGACGTTGCTTTGACATGCTTTGTGGGGATCGTTTGGTTTTAATGTTCTATGTTCTTCTCATTAGTAGTCCTGACTTTGTTCTTCTCTCCTCAAAGCTCACATTCTTGCTTGTTTTTTTTTTTTTTTTTGGTGCTTGGCAGTATCTCGCATCCAGAATGTTCCTTCATGCTGTTCTCTCCGAATTCCTCATTCTTCACTGATTTCTCAGGAGCGAGAAAAGCTAAAGTTCCTTAAACTCGAACCAATAATTAAATAGAAAACAAGTTGCCAGCTTTTTAAATAAATCACGGAACACAGAGGAATTTCAATCGCTGTTCTAATACAATAAGTTCTTTACCTCTTTTATCTGTAAAGACATACAGATCATCTTGGGCGGTGGTACGGATCTATGTTATGTATTTATGTATTTGGGGACAGACTAACAGACATAACACACTTGTTTATTTAGAAGTTTAACATCTGGACTTCAGGGGCCATTTCAGAACAGGTATGAAGGATGCAGTCATGGGGTATTTTATTATCTATAACGGTTAGCACGTTCGCCTCTCAGCGCTAGGGATTCCCGGTTCGAATCCCCATCTGGGTGGAGTTTCCATGTTCTCCCTGTGTCCGCGTGGGTTTCCTCCGGGTTCTCCGGTTTCCTCCCACAGTCCAAAAACATGGATCAAGTCAATTGAGTTCTCTAAATTACCCCATATAGAGTGTGTCTGTGTGAGTGAGTGTGTACCCAGCGATGGATTGGCGCCCTGTTCTGGGTCTATCTGCCCAGCGCCCGGGACGTTCTCCCCTGGATGGGCATGGGGAACCCCACCGCGACCCTAATAGAGGATAAAGCGGGAGATAATGAATGAATGAATGAATAACCATCATCTGGAAAAGCAGAGTCCCTATAGGAAACCTAGGCAGGCATGGGGAGGACATGCAGACTCCACACAGAAAGCACCTCATGTTGTAAATACTGTAAACTGAACCCAGGTGCTACGGTACCGGGGTAATTGATGATGAATATGGGTCGCATCCCATAATATAATACATACAGAAATGGGGAGGAGGTTTTAATGTCGATGTTTGTAACCAGGTGACGTGTTGTTTGTTGTTGTATGTAAATGTTTGGTTGGTGTGCAGTGGGCGGGTTTCTATAATAAGTCCATTGTGTTTGATGATCTCAGGTCGACGTTACTTTTGTTTCGTAAAAGCTTTTTGAAGTTGAGCTGTGGTCACCTCGCCGTTTCTGCTTTGGTTCCCGTTTCAGTTCACACACTCGAGTGCTTCATTACTTTTACAATTCCACGCCATTTATTTGCGGATACGAGTTTGCATGCGAGACTCTACGAGGGAAGTGCGTATGAAAAGTCGCTTAAAGTCGACCCGTTTCGCTGCTTAAGGTGTGTCAGGGTTTGCACCTGAAATAGAAACACACACACACACACACCCACACACCCACACGCACACACTGGACTGTAGAGTCAGGCGTAAAGGAAAATGGTGCCTGGCTTTCCTCTGAGCTCATCCTCTTTCTTTCTTTTCCTCACAGAGCCATGGCCACCCCCGAGGTCGCTATGGGAACCGGACCCTGGCCGAACCCCCAGAGTGAGTCGGAGCAGCTTCAGGCTTTAATGGCTGCTGCAAACGGTCAGAGCCAAAACACAGACATTCTGACACACGGCCGAGGTTTTTAAAAGATCTGAATGTAATGATCCAAAGTGATCAGGATTGTGAGTAATGAGAGGAATGTGTGAGTGTGTGTGTGTGTGTGTGTGTGTGTGTGTAGTATAGGGTGTGTAGCATGTGTGTGTGTGTTTGGGGTGTTGGGTAACTTTACACTGAGGGGGGTTGTATATATGGAATTCTATGGGGAAAGTGAACTTTAACTGGCCACTGCTTGGACGCTGTCCATCCAATCACTTCATAAAACACAAGCAGTGTAGGACCAGTGGAGGGTCTAACATCCTGTAAACTTTAATGGTTCTAGCTCCTGTGGGAGGAGCTACAACTGGAAGTGTTTGAATAGAATAATAATAATAAGAAGAAATTAAAAAAAGAAGAACGGTCCTCATCTGTTCTAATGATCTGATATAAAATACGAAACAGCCGGAAAAATGAGAACATCAAAAATAAATAAATTAAAAATAAAAAATCACTGACAAGATCAGGACAGAATGTGTATCTCTGCGTCACAGTCCAGCACTTTCTCAAATAAAAGACTGAAGTTAAATCACTTGTGTGGAGGTGCAGACAAGAATGACGCTGCCAAGAAATCTGAGTCATGCGGAGGGAGCAGCCATCATTATTTCCATTGTTATTGCCCCAACATTCTCCTCCGGCACGGCCTACGGGGCCTCAAGTTTCCATGAACTCACACGGAGAGTGAGGAAGACGAGCCAGAGAGTGAGGAAGACGAGCCAGAGAGTGAGGAAGACGAGCCAGAGAGTGAGGAAGACGAGCCAGAGAGTGAGGAAGACGAGCCAGAGAGTGATACTGCAGTCCCGAGTCTAAAAACACAACCCAGAAGTTTGCAAATCAGCTGCTTTCAGTTCATTGCATTTGGAACGCGTTCAAAGACGAACTGTTTGTGTTTTAAGGGGATCTGAGCTGGAGGACGGGGGGGGGGGGGTGTTCCTGTTGCTCATATTTGCTGCAGAAAAGAGAGTTATGAGCCGAGCAGCATGTCACAGACCCTCACATGAGAGAGAGAGAGAGAGAGAGAGAGAGACATATAAACAGAGTGCAGAGCGTTTTCATAAACACTCGTTGGGTCGTTCCTCACTGAGCTGCTGCTGCTGCTGGTTCTCATCTCAATCCGTCACAATAACGTTTCTATAAAAAACAACTTTTCCAAAACTGACCTCGGCGGCAGGTCGTGCTTTGGATTTTTACAGCGTCAGTATATTACAAGGGCAAAAGTATCAGGACGCCTCCACGTCACGCCTGTGGGTTCTTCTGTGACATCACATTCCAAGCTGACCCTCCTCCCTTTGCAGCTATAACAACTAACACGCCTTCTGATGTGCAAGCATTTGTGGTGGTGGTGTGTCTGTGGCGGAAAGGGGCCTTCCCCAAACTGTTTCAACAAAGCTGGAGGCCTACAGGTGTCCAAAATGCATAGCCATGTGCTCACGATGATGCACGATTATATTGTATTTATATTCATTCATTCATTATCTCCCGCTTTATCCTCTATTAGGGTCGCGGGGGGGGGTTCCCCATGCCCATCCAGGGGAGAACGTCTCGGGCGCTGGGCAGATAGACCCAGGACAGGGCGCCAATCCATCGCTGGGCACTCACTCACTCACAGACACACTCTATATGGGGCAATTTTTGAGAATTCAATTGACTTGATCCATGTTTTTGGACTGTGGGAGGAAACCGGAGAACCCGAGGAAACCCACGCGGACACGGGGAGAACATGGAAACTCCACCCAGATTCAAATTCGGATTCGAAGCGGGAATCCCTACTGCTGAGAGGCGAACGTGCTGACCACTAAGCCACCGTGCCGCCTGCTGTATTTATATTGTATTATATATTGTATTATATATTGTATTTTATATTGTATTATATATTGTATTATATATTGTATTTTATATTGTATTTTATATTGTATTATATATTGTATTTTATATTGTATTTTATATTGTATTATATATTGTATTATAAACGAGTTGCAAAAGTACGAGTTGAATCCGAAACACACAAACACATGACTCCGCCCTCCTGCTGCCCACAACACACATGTTCAACGGACATGTTTGTTATCATCACAGTGAATTCGGCTTCGGAACAAATAATAAACACAAAGAATAAATCACTATGAGCAATCATCATCCGTACGGTCCCTGACTTTAACCTCTAATAGCCCTGTGTGTGTGTGTGTGTGTGTGTGTGTGTGTGTGTGTGTGTGTGTGTTTTTGCATGACGTGTCAGTTCGGTTCAGTATTAAAATAAGCACATCTGGTTTCCTTACGATGCTAAATGAAGGTTTTGACCTGGTTTTCCATTCTTTTACTTCCACAGAAGTCAGTGAAGCTACCAACACGCTGGGTTCTGGCACCATGGGCTTGAGTTCCCATTACAACCCCCAGTGCACCCTGCAGCACGTACCTGACTACCGACAGAACGTCTACATCCCGGGCAACGGCGCTACACTCAGTGTGGGCTCCCAGCAGCAGCAGCAGCAGCAGCAGCAGGTGCCGCCCATCGCTCTGGTCCCCGGCGAGCACGCAGGGATCTCAAACGCGGCGCTGACGCCAGCCAGCAAGAAAAAGACTGCGAAGAAAGAGAAGTGATTAGAGGCGTTTGGGGTGCGCAGTGACGCAGACGTGTAATTCAGGTGGGGGGGTGCGGGGGGGAAGGGGGGTTAGGTAGGCACTTGGTTTAAAGATTTCTATTCCTTGGAGAAAGCGTCGGTCCATCAGGCTGAAATTGTTTCACATTAGAAATCCACTTTTTTTACGTTTTTAAGGCAAATGAAGAAGCACGGCCAGCGTGGTGTTTGTGATGTAACCACATGGAGGAGGTGCAACGCCAGCTTCATTATTTTTTTTTTCTAATGCAAGTCAGTTTGGCAGAACAAACACTCTGTCTGTATTTGATCAAGGACAAAACGCTCAGCACATTTCAACACATAGTGATCATCATCATCATCATCTTCACATGATTCTACAGAGAAATCAAACCGTGACATCAGACCGATGGGCGGAGACGTGTGTTTTGTTCTCGGTTCTCTTCTGCCTGAGTGACCGCATTGAAGGATCTTTAGATTTCATTGGAATGACCGGATTTGGAATATTTATAAACGATGGATTTTTGCGTTTGGGTTCTTAAGCAGGAACGTTCATGCATACTGAAGGTCAGCAACTCGAACCCGGTGTGTCCAACCAATTACTGTTTTTTTTTTTTTTTTTTATTTGATTATTTTTTTTTACTGTGTCTCAACATCAGCTACACTATATGAACAAAAGTATTAGGACAACTACAGCAGCTCCATGACCTTCTATTTCATGTTGGATCTTCCTCTCTTCTGTAAAGTCTTTTGTCGTTTTCTCTCATGGCTGAGGTCAGACACTGATGTCCGGCGTAAGGGTCTGCCTCATTGTTCTTGTTCATCAAGTGTTTGATGAGGTCAGGACTCTTCCACATCAGACTGACCCAAATCCGACCATGTCCTTCTGAAAAAGACCTTGCGCACAGGGGCCCCGGTCATGAAGGGACACACAAGGGCCTTCCCCAAAGTGTTCCCACAGAGCTGGAAATCGTAATTACATCAATTTATGGCTTGGTGCTTGACTTTTGATGACAATGAGCCGTCCTGATACTTCTGTCCATATAATGTAGGGTTCCACGTCCTATTTAAACTCCATAAACATAAATCAACAACAGAACCGTAAGACAAAGGCACCTCTCAAGGTACTGAAGTATTCAACCTGCAGAAACAGCCGATCGCTGACTGAGACCGCAAGCCGTCTTTCCTCAGAAGTATTTTGCTGCGAGACAGTAAAGTATTGGAATCTCGATGCTGTTCAGAACTCAATAACCGCAAGCATTCTGTCCAAAAACACCTCTCCAACGCCGGAACCGCCCGAACGTGACGCCGTCGTTCCTTCAGAGGCCGCAGTTCACACGACGTACGACAAACGAGCAGCAACCCACGTCCCTTTCATTTGCATAAACCGGTGAACGGACCGAACCAATCGAACACCCTGGACTTGTCCATGTTGCAGAATTACGGTCGATTGGCGACATGATGGGGCAACTAACTCCTCACCTGTAAATAAAGAGATTAATTTTGAAAGATATTTTTAAGAATCGTAGGCTGTAAACCTGTGATGTCCGTGCATATATGTGTGTGTTTTTCTGTCCTTTCTTTTCACTTCTTTTCAATTTTCAGAGACGAACCCTAATCCTCTGTAATCCCAGATGTTCTGTGGAATTTCTGCTGTGCATATGTACAAGATTGCTTGATGACGTCTGTATGAGGAAACAAATATATTATCTGTGTGCATCTGCCATAATGCTGCCTTAATGCTCTGTACCACATTAACATCCCTCTCATAAAATGCTAATACCTCCAGCGCCTTACAATTCTTTTCATATCACATTTGCTGTCGAATCTTCTGAACACCAAACGTTTTTTTAAAATTCCAAAATGATTATTATTTACTGGCTGATGTTTAGAGGTTGCAGTTTGTAGTTTCTAATTTAAAATCTTTAATATTGCAGCGTGACGTTTGGTGCAAGACGACATCATACATCAATGACTCTTTACATCCACAGGAGATTTTATTCATTCATTCCTTCATTATCTTCCGCTTTATCCTCTATTAGGGTCGCGGGGGGGTTCCCCATGCCCATCCAGGGGAGAACGTTTCGGGCGCTGGGCAGATAGACCCAGGACAGGGTGCCAATCCATCGCTGGGTGCACACTCACTCACACAGACACACTCTACATGGGGCAATTTGGAGCACTCAATTGACTTGTTCCATGTTTTTGGACCGTGGGAGGAAACCGGAGAACCCGGAGGAAACCCACGCAGACACGGGGAGAACATGGAAACTCCACCCAGATGGGGATTCGAACCGGGAATCCCTAGCGCTGAGAGGAGAACGTGCTAAACACTAAGCCACCGTGCCGCCGTCGGGAGATTTTAATAATCTTTTATTCAAAGTTAGTTTTTTTTTTTCCCCTAAAGGCATTTGATGGGTTCGAGGTCGGGGTTCTGTGTGGGTCAAATAAGTTCTACAACACCAGACCCTCCAAACCAAGTCTTTATAGATGTTGCATGTGCAGGAACAATAATGGGCCTTCCCCAAACTGTTGCCACAATGCCGAATGTGTACATTTGTGCAGAGTGTATGGCACGGTGTTTGATTATAAATCTGAGGCAGTAATACAGAATGAAAGGCATAAGTTCTATGATTTAAAGTGGTGTTCCAATACTTTGGGCTCTGACACATTGCCGGTGGGTGAGATGACCACTGGTGGACGTGTGACGAGCAGATGAGTTTACACAAATGCATCTGTAGAACCTTAATGCAGATAAGCTTCAACGTCTACTGAGTGTAAAGTGATTTAATAAACTAAATGTCAGAATAATTATTTACCGTATTAAACAAACGCTATTTTCATTGTACATTAAACATCAGAGTCGTCTACATCCGGCATGACATGCCTTTAATCTGTCTTCACCCCCCCCCCCCCCCCACCACCACTTACAGGAATGGCTTCAGGACGAAAAGCAATTTGCACAAACCAAGCTCGTGTTAATAGAGAGCTACTTAAGCATGCTCAGCACTCCTCAGAAGAGAGGGGGACGGGGGGGGACGGGGGGGGGGGGGGGGAGGACGCCGGACAGACGGACACAGTGTCTCTTTTCAGGACGTTTTCTTTTTTTGTGATTGTTTTGATCGGGCCTCTGGTTCTCACCCTGCCAGATCCTCAGTGAGGTTTAAACCGTGAGGACGGAATAAGAGACTGAAACTCAGCAGAACTGCAGGGATCAGGTTTAATTATGCAAACGAATTAGAACCTGACTGAGGTCTAAATGAAAAGGCTTTAGTTACACTCTGAGGTGCAGCGTGACGACAGACAATGTTCCACTCACCGCAAGATAACAGCTGAATTCTAGATTATGAATCTCCATCTGGTCTAGAAGTGTTAGAAGGACTCTGCACCACAAGCAGCTGGGAAGTTGGCTGTGGCTGAAAAACACAAAGCTGAAAAAGAAAGATATAAATATAAATATCAGTGAGGATATCAGTGAGGACAGTGCAGTGGGTGTCGGCGATTTTCTGGTTGAGAGTCTAAGATGATTATAAAGTTCTTTAAAGTCACAGAAAAGCTGCTGCAGTGATGAATGGGATGTCCACTATAATCACTGCACTGATTCTAAATAGGGCGGCACGGTGGCTTAGTGGTTTAGCACGTTCGCCTCTCAGCACTAGGGATTCCCTGGTTCGAATCCCAATCTGGGTGGAGTTTCCATGATCTCCCCGTGTCTGCGTGGGTTTCCTCCGGGTACTCCGGTTTCCTCCCACAGTCCAAAAACATGGATCAAGTCAATTGAATTCTCAAAATTGCCCCATATAGAGTGTGTCTGTGTGAGTGAGTGTGTGCCCAGCGATGGATTGGCGTCCTGTCCTGGGTGTATCTGCTCAGCGCCCGAAACGTTCTCCCCTGGATGGGCATGGGGAACCCCACCGCGACCCTAATAGAGGATAAAGTGGGAGATAATGAATGAATGAATGAATGAATTTTGTAAATCAGCAACAACTTATTTTAACAATCATTTTTGTCATAAATTAAAAAAAAGGGATGAGGCCACAATCTGTACAGTCAGCAAAAAGAGTAGAGCTGAGAATTAGGGCTGTGCCCCCCATGTTTAACATTCTCGACTCTCGGAGGCCATCAGCACCGTCACCCCTCACTCACCCTCCCTTTTGGACGCATGCAGATTTCACCCTCAGCTCCCTCCATCTCTGTCGTGTCCTTTGTGCTGCGTCCCCCGTTCGGTCGTGTAGCCCCTCGCCACTCGCTCTCTGGATAAAACAGGGACAATGGAGGGCATTGATAAAAATCAGGCCATTTTTTAATAAAGATAAACGATAAGGAAACGGCCATAAAATAAAAAACAAAGAACTAACTGTAACTTTAATATCAGGATTTTCATGAATTATACATCATGTGGACAAAGGCGGTTCTAAGTGTTATACATTAAATCTATATTTATTCCGGTTTGGGATGTATATTTAGTAATAACGTTGGGTTCGGTCGCACAGTAAGGAATGAGCTATGAGGCTGCAGGACAGTGAGGTGGGAGTGTAAAGTCTCTCAGGCAGGAAGTCCAGTCACAGGGTGGCGTTCAGGGCCTGAATGTGCGGTTTTATTTTGGTAAGCAGGAAGTCTTTCACTCCTGGACGTTCCAGTTCCTTCAGTGAGACACTCCATTCTTCCCTGTTCTCTGAGAAGAACGGATTCAGGGCTTTCAGTGTACAGCGGAACAGTGGGGTCTCATTAACACGGAGGTTAACAGAGGGACTGGAACAGAGGAGGCTGAGGACATTAGCTCATGGTTTCATCAGTGGAGTCATGAGTAATGCACTCGGACGCTCAGATTACTCACTCAGTAAGATCGGATCACAGTCGGCTATCTGTTCTCACTCAGACAGTCAGAGCCGTCTAATCCACAGACCTCAGAACAGAGGTCAGTCACGAAAAACGACGATTAACTCCAGAAGTGTGGAAGCCTGTTTCAGCCACTGAACATAAATCTGCCACTAGGGAGAAAAAATATATATATTCCCCACTTAAAAAAAAAAATAATAAAAAGAGAGAGAGAGAGAAAAATAAATAAAAAATATAAATAATAATAAAAAATATAGGGCGGCACGGTGGTTTAGTGTTTAGCATGTTCGCCTCTCAGCGCTAGGGATTCCCAGTTCGAATCCTCATCTGGGTGGAGTTTCCATGTTCTCCCCGTGTCCGTGTGGGTTTCCTCTGAGTTCTCCAAATTGCCTCATATAGAGTGTGTCTGTGTGAGTGAGTGTGTGCCCAGCGATAGATTGGCGCCCTGTCCTGGGTGTATCTGCCCAGCGCCCGAAACGTTCTCCCCTGGATGGGCATTGGGAACCCCCCCCCCATGACCCTAATAGAGGATAAAGCGGAAGATAATGAATGAATGGAAAAAAAAAAATATATATATATATATATATATCCACCACTGAAAGTCAGTCCATATGATTACTTTGTATCATTTTCAGGTTATTTACAGAACTTGTCAATAATAACTATATATTAATATTAATATCCCAAAACTTTAGAAGTGTAAACATCTCAATGACCATCTTTTGATCTATGTATCTGTCTCTGACTCTTATTTTACCCACAATGCACCCACTCCAGGTCCATTTATAATTAAGACGATCAGCTGTACGGTCACTGATGACAGCTGCACCCTGACTCGGCTCGGCTCGGCTCGGCTCATAACCAAAACATTTAAGCTTTTATTTGCACATTTCGTCTCTAACTTCACTTCACGTCTCGCTTTTATCCACAAACACAGTCTGGGAACTCTCGGTATCATTTCCCAAACATGAAGCGGGCCGCCCCCGATGCTCGGGTCTGCAATTTGGTTTTGTGTGTGTGTGTGTGTGTGCGGATGCAGAGTTCCACATGGTTCTCGTATCGGTCAACACTGAGGCCCACGCGGCCTGAGGGCCAACACAAGACCCTCCACCACAGTGGACTCCTTCATTTGCACCGTGCTCTCTCTCTCTCTCTCTCTCTCTCTCTCATTATAGTAAAAGCCTTGAGCACGTTCATCTATCATTTCCACACAAATCCAGATGATCACATGGTCAGCTCCAGCGCTGCAGGACGGAAAACATCCGGGAGTCAGAGGAGTAAACGAACGAAGAAACTCTTTAAAAAGAAAATAATAATAAAACATGAATCACTTTGAATTAGAGTGAACTGATGATTAACCCGGGCGCTTTAATGGTTTAGTGTTTAGCATGTTCTCCTCTCAGCACTAGGGATTCCTGGTTCGAATCCCCATCTGGGTGGAGTTTCCATGTTCTTCCCCGTGTCCGCGTGGGTTTCGTCCGGGTTCTCCGGTTTCCTCCCACAGTCCAAAAACATGGATCAAGTCAATTGAATTCTCCAAATTGCCCCATATAGAGTGTGTCTGTGTGAGTGAGTGTGTGCCCAGCGATGGATTGGTGCCCTGTCCTGGGTTTATCTGCCCAGCGCCCGAAACGTTCTCCCCTGGATGGGCATGGGCATGGGCATGGGGAAACCCCCCCCCCGCGACCCTAATAGAGGATAAAGCGGAAGATAATGAATGAATGAATGATGATTAACCCTTAATACACCGCACCACAGCGAACGCAACACCAAACTGTGTGTCCCAAAAATATAAATATAAATAATTGTTCTCCTGCATCCGGTGAGGATACACATAGTAAACACACCGACACACACATCCCCAAGCACCGAGAATAACATCCTGAATAATACCTGCTCTGACTCACCGGCTTCCTTTTTGTTGTTGGTTCTCTGTTGGTCAGCACATTCAAAGAACAGTCATCATTTGGGTGGTGGATTGTTTATACTCTGTTGTGGTACTATTGAGGTTCTGACTATTAGAGAACAGAGTACACAGTATTTACTCTAGAATATCAATATCAATAACAATATTTGGTCATTTATTGGATGCTTTTATCCAAAGCGACATACAGGGTGAACACAGGGTTCATCACAGCGCCCCCTGGAGCAATGAGGGTTAAGGGTCTTGCTCAAGGACCCACATTGGTAACTTCAGTGGACCTGAGATTTGAACCCCCAACCTTCAGATTGATAGCCCAATGCCCTGACCACTGAGCTACCTTGCCACCTAAAACACAAACAGATGGACTACAGAATGGAATTTTAGAACTACAAAGTTCATCTTTATGATGCGTGGAACTGAGAACATGGACAAGGGGGCGTGTCTAAACTTCTGACTGGTACTATGAAGTGCTCAAGGACCCACACTGGTAACTTCAGTGGACCTGGGATTTGAACCCCCAACCTTCAGATTGATAACCCAACGCCCTGACCACTGAGCTACCTTGCCACCTAGAACACAAACAGATGGACTACAGAATGGAATTTTAGAACTACAAAGTTCATCTTTATGATGCGTGGAACTGAGAACATGGACAAGGGGGCGTGTCCAAACTTCTGACTGGTACTATGAAGTGGACAGTTGGTTACGAGCTTCACGGTGTGAACAAATCTCAGATTAATGAGACGCAGTGAATAGAAAGCTCATATTGACAGAACACAGAAGCTCTGCCTCATCCTTCACCTCATCTGCTGCTCTGACTTTATTTCTCCATCGTGTTCATTTCTGTGTGAAGGTTCAGAGTCCGACGCCGTTACAGCCCAGAGGGAGAGATTCCGAAAGTCTGTGAACCACCCCAGCGAACAAGCTCCTTTCCTTTCAGGCTTTAATGAGCAGAGATAAAGCAGAGAGGGAGAGGGAGGAGAACCAAAGCCGGGTTAAAAGGAGAGAAGAGCTACTCTTAACTCTTAGAAAATCAAAAGGGAATAATGTCGATCCAAACAGTGACCCAAAGTAACATTCAGAGACCACAGCATTCACCTCCACTCGCTCCGTCACAGCGACATGTTCTCCACCACTTACCCGGCTACCTAGAGACACATGGACACAAAGCCAGCCAATCAGAGGGCCTGGGAACTGTGAGCTTGGTCCCTGGTTGGCCGTCTGCGTCCGTTCAGCTCATTAATACATCAGTGTGGTCCTCAGTGTGTTGTCTGGAGATGGCGACGACTTTGAGCTCTTCACAAAGAACCTAATGATTAAGAACAGAGTTACTGCAGAGTAAGAGTGACTGACAGGTGGACATGGACATGGACGCATTGAGATATGCACGAGATATTGAGAACTCCAGAGATCAAAAGGAAATGAAGAAGTGAGAAACCTCAGGTTTTCCACAGAGGAAGGTTCTCTTGAGCTTTTAAGAGCCTGTAAGAAGAACGTCAGGTCAGAGATCTGTATACCGATACACTCGCCGTGTCGTACGCCGTTGGAACTTTGTGATGGTTGGCTGCACCAGCGAGGCGTCTTCCTCCAGAACCCCGCCTCAAAGTTAATGCTGTGATTTCTGCCCCTCATCACAAAATCCTCCCCACGTCCCTCCAGCACCTGAATGAGGCGCAGAACATGAACGCATCAAAGGGCATGAAGACAAATTCAAAATTAGGGGTGTGTCCCACACTTGGTGCCATCATCATCATCTTCATCATCATCTTCATCATTAATACTGGTTTAGTCTTTAGGGTCCATGTTCTTCTGTAAAGCAGCTTTAAAAGAAAAACGTTTGGATATTTTTTTTTTTAAACTAAACTGACGGGATAGGAAGAAGCAGCCGTGAGGTTCAGGACGAACTATGAGGGGAGATTTATTATTAAAACCATTCTGTTGTTCGAGTTCAGATGCAAAGCATTTCAGTCTAATACATATTTGAAATTCAAATGAGTTCAGAAATTTTCATATTCACAAAAACAAACGGAGGCCATGAGAGAACATGAGAGAACGTGAGAGAACATGAGAGACCATGAGAATATGAGAGAAAATGAGAGAACATGAGAGACCATGAGAGAAAATGAGAGAACATGAAAGAACATGAGAAAACATATGAGAACATGAGAGAACATGAGAAACCATAAGAACATGAGAGAACGTGAGAACATGAGAGAACATGAGAAAACATGTGAGAACATGAGAGAACGTGAGAACATGAGAGAACGTGAGAACATAAGAGAACATGAGAAAACATGAGAGAACATGAGAACATGAGAGAACATGAGAAAACATGTGAGAACGTGAGAACATGAGAGAACGTGAGAACATGAGAGAACATGAGAGAACATGAGAAAACATGAGAGAACGTGAGAACATGAGAGAATGTGAGAACATGAGAGAACAAGCGAACATGAGAAAACATGGGAGAACATGAGAGAACAAGAGAACATGAGAAAACATAAGAGAATATGAGGACACATGAGAGAACATGTGAGAACATGAGGCCATGAGAGAATATGAGAACACATGAGAGAACATATGAGAACATGAAAGAAAATATGAGAACGTGAGAACATGAGAGAACATGAGAACATATGAGAACATGAGAACGTGCACATGCTGCCGCTTCAACGTGGACTTTACGGTTCTCCACGCTGCAAATGTGTTAACGTGTGTGTGGTCCTCACATTGTGCTGCAACAATGAATCCAGTTTTAAAGTAAAAAAGTGAAATTCTTTGGAGATCTCAGTGACTGATGCATCATTTCCGTCACAGACCAATGAAGTAATTAAACATTAATTAGTGTAAATAATTAGCAGCATTTCTTTAAAGCATTGTGGGAAGCGTCTTGTTTTGTGAGTGAGATGTGAACCCGGCGTCGGGGATGG
This sequence comes from Corydoras sp. C115, assembly GCA_019802505.1. NCBI lineage: Eukaryota > Metazoa > Chordata > Actinopteri > Siluriformes > Callichthyidae > Corydoras > Corydoras sp. C115. The sequence continues at coordinate 701,614 of JAFMOC010000163.1, forward strand.
CTTTGCATTCGGCTCTCAGACAGCAGACGAGTCGGGGCGGTGCTGAAGGCATTTTAATGGTGTGCTTTACGAGATGAACAGAATAAAAAGCTTCAGTTTCTCTAAAGACATTTAGAATACACAAACGCATGAACATTGCTTTCTTAAAACACGAATCAACAATAAAAATCTAAAAAACAACTCAACAGGAAACAGGGCCGAAGACGTTTGTGTCTCTCATTCCAGTGAAAAGCTTCTCAGCATCGACGCAAAGAGATGAGCGAGCCGCCGAGACGTCCAGAAGCCATCCGAGCGCTCGGCATCGAACCCGGCCGTCGGGAGTCGGGACGGTTACTTGGCTTCGGCGAACGTTTTAATCTCCTGTCCGGTGTCCCCCGAGCGTCCGGCGGGCTGTCGCCGGGTTACAGCAGTGACCGACAACCGTGTCGTGAAATTCGATGCCAGTTTGTGAAATGGGTTCCAATAAACAACAGTGACCTCAAACATCTATGAGTTAAAAAAAACGAACAGCAGAGACGCTCAACCGAGACTCCGATGAGACTCTGAGACGGTTACCGGCGTTTACGTTGCCAAATTATTCCAGACTATTCGACGCAGACGCGAAAACGAAGCGAGATGACGTCACCGGGAGAGAACGTGTGCAGGTTATTGACTCGAGCTTCCCAAACACACCCCAAAAGTGCTCATCGAACAAGCCAACGCGTGCAGCTGTCAATCACAGCTGATCCCGCCCTCGTCCACACCTGCTCGCACGGCAGAGGACAGGTCACGCTGCAAGTCTGATATGTTCCGAACGTCGGCAGCAGAACCCGGACGGCGCGGGGTGATAAGGCTTTGTTCAAACGTCCAGTGTTGCGAGAAATACATTGGGTTTGGGAATGCCCCCCCAAAAACCCCGTGAAGATCTGCACCTGCATCCAGTGTCTCATCCACCCACTGGTGTGAACGAATGACTGGAGAACCATCCTCGGGGGTTCTAACCGTTCAGAGACGAACCTCAAACCAGACCCGAATCGGAAAAAGGATCGGAAGTCCATGAGGCCACAGCTCATGTCTTTATGTCTCAGCTGTTCATGCAAATCTATGCAAACGAGCAGCAGCCGTCCGGGCGACTGTGCGGTGATGACATCATGGAGAGTCTCTGTTTATTGTTGAGATTCTCAAGACCTAAAATTGAACGATTTAATGATTAATGTGATGAGTTTCAAAGAAGAGCTGATGGGAAACCGTCTCAGGTACCAGACCCGTATTATTTTACTTACACTAAAAAAAAAAAAAAAAAAAAAAAAAAAAAAAAAAAAAAAAAAGCCACCCAGGTGAAGGGAACCCGAACCGTGAGAGACGTTGTGCACGACGGCCTACAATTCCACAGGCACGTTCTTATTGCTGCTGCAAGGTTTATTTATACGACATTGGCACCGTTTACTTACTGCATAAACATTTATTCTGCAGAGTGGACATCCCATGTGCTGCAACACCAATCGAAAGCGAACACAAGTGCAGGACCGTTTTGGGGATGTGTCACCTTTGGGTTGTCCTGATGTTATCAGGCGATGAGCGTGAGAGTAAAGGAATTTGGGTGGGAGATGATACAAAAGCAAGGGCAGTGGATAAACGCTCCATTTCTGAGCTTCAGTGAGGGGCGTGGCCCACGGAGCCCCATCTTCACAGAAACTGGCTGAATAAAAGGCCGAAAAACGGGGCTGTGGATCATAAGGCCTCTCCAACGCGTTACAGTAGGAGACGGGAGGCGGGCGGCACAGCGGGGATGCTGCTAACTGGACCTCATGGGAGCGTCGTCCAGGAGATCTTCCAGCGAGTCGGTGTCTTCTGATTCGGCCTTCCGGCTCTCGGGGGCCAGTCGGGTTTTCTTGGCAGCGGCAGGAGGCTTCTCGTCTTCCTGCAGCAGTTCTTTGGCAAGAATGTTCGTCACGGCGTGACCGGCTCCTCTTCGGTTACCTGCTTTAAAAAAATAAAGGGATGTAAGAAATTAAAATCAGCAATTTTGCGACAAGGACAATTTTTTTTCTCTCATTACGTCATATTAAAAAAAATAATAATAAAACATATTCATTCATTCATTATCTTCCGCTTTATCCTCTATTAGGGTCACGGTGGGGTTCCCCATGCCCATCCAGGGGAGAACGTTTCGGGCGCTGGGCAGATACACCCAGGACAGGGGGGCAATCTATCGCTGGGCACACACTCACTCACACAGACACACTCTATATGGGGCAATTTGGAGAACTCAATTGACTTGATCCTTGTTTTTGGACTGTGGGAGGAAACCGGAGAACCCGGAGGAAACCCACGTGGACACGGGGAGAACATGGAAAGTCCACCCAGATGGGGATTCGAACCGGGAATCCCTAGCGCTGAGAGGAGAACATGCCAACCACTAAGCCACCGTGCCGCCCAGAACGCAGCTCCTTAAACCACTCGGCCATCCTGACTCATTACGTCATATTAAAAAAATATATATATATTCATTCATTATCTCCCGCTTTATCCTCTATTAGGGTCGCGGTGGGGTTCTCCATGCCCATCCAGGGGAGAACGTTTCGGGCGCTGAGCAGATACACCCAGGACAGGGGGGCAATCCATCGCTGGGCACACACTCACTCACACAGACACACTCCATATGGGGCAATTTGGAGAACTCAATTGACTTGATCCATGTTTTTGGACTTTGGGAGGAAACCGGAAAACCCGGAGGAAACCCACGCAGACACGGGGAGAACATGGAAAACTCCACCCAGATGGGGATTCGAACCGGGAATCCCTAGCGCTGAGAGGAGAACGTGCGAACCACTAAGCCACCGTGCCGCCCAAAAATACATCTCTCAGGTGTATTTATATTCACCTAGGAATTAGTTTATGGATGAAAATGCTTAAATGTTTTTAATGCTGAGCATCTTTATGCTGCAGGGCTCTGAGGTCATGGCTAATCTGACAGCAGGCTTCAGACACCGGGTTTAAAAGGGGATTGTCCCGAATGTCCAAACAATCAGAACCGGAGACAGGATTTCCCAAACACAGGAACGGCCTTAACGCACATGATGTATTAAACGGAACTCGAACACATCTGTACGCTGGCGTCCGTGCGCAGGAGGAGACGTCACAGCTCATAAAGGCAGCACGCGTTAATCAGTGGCGCCATCAGGAGGTGCGTTAGTAACCTCTAATCAACGTGCGAGTTCGTCTGCGTCCTCTAAAGTCTTTCTATTAAACATGAATAAATCGATTGTGCTGGTGAACGTTCACTCTGTGGATTCTGATGAACTAGTTCATGTCCGGCGGCACGGTGGCTTAGTGGTTTAGCATGTTCTCCTCTCAGCACTAGGGATTCCCGGTTCGAATCCCCATCTGGGTGGAGTTTCCATGTTC
>JAFMOC010000163.1:710000-712500 GCA_019802505.1 Corydoras sp. C115
CAACGATCACCGAAAAAAACGGAGTTTGTCAGCGAAGTGGGTGAAAGTTACAGACTGAGAGGAAACTGTATCTAAAGCTACATGTACACACACACACACACACACACACACACACACACATACACTCTGAAACAGGGAGTCAAAACAGGAAGCACTGTGCTCTCCACAGAGCTCTCCGTATTCCCTGATGACACACAGACCTCACATTCCTCTCTGATCTGATTTGATGAAATCTGGAAAACGTGATGTTTTGACGTGTTGTTCTCTCAGGAGTTCATCCCATAATAATCCGGTAGGTGATTAGAAGCTCGTCACAGGCCGAGTGTTAATCCCCTCGAACCGGGGATGAGTATAAACAGCTGACTAATCAGTTTAGCAGAGGGAAGCTGCTACTCTAAATAAAAGACCTGTATTTAACAATTAGACAGAACACCGCCGAACGAGAACTCTGAAAAGAGAGAGAGAGAGAGAGCGAGTGAGAGAGAGAGAAACAAGAGAGAGAGAGAGAGAGAGAGAGAGAAACAAGTGAGAGAGAGAGAAACAAGTGAGAGAGAGAGAGAGAAACAAGTGAGAGAGAGAGAAACAAGTGAGAGAGAGAGAGAGAGAAAGAGAGAGAGAGAAACAAGAGAGAGAGAGAGAGAAAGAGAAACAAGTGAGAGAGAGAAAGAGAAACAAGAGAGAGAGAGAGAAACAAGTGAGAGAGAGAGAGAGAAAGAGAAACAAGTGAGAGAGAGAAAGAGAAACGAGAGAGAGAGAGAGAGAGAGAGAGAAACAAGAGAGAGAGAGAGAAACAAGTGAGAGAGAGAGAGAGAGAGAAAGAGAAACAAGTGAGAGAGAGAGAGAGAGAAAGAGAAACAAGTGAGAGAGAGAGACAAAGTGAGAGAGAGAAAGAGAAACGAGTGAGAGAGAGAGAGAGACAAAGTGAGAGAAAGAGCGAGATATAAAGAGAAACAAGTGAGAGAGAGAGAGAGACATAAAGTGAGAGAGAGAGACAAAGTGAGAGAGAAAGAGAAACAAGTGAGAGAAAGAGAGAGAGGAACAAGAGAGAGAGAGAGAGAGAGAGAGAGAAAGAGAAACAAGTGAGAGAAAGAGAGAGAGGAACAAGTGAGAGAGAGAGAGAGAGAGAGAGAGAAACAAGTGAGAGAAAGAGAGAGAGGTGGAGAGATTAAAAACACAGAGGAAGTGAAAGAGACACTAAATGAGAGAAACACAGTGTGATAGAGAGAGATATACACCATGAGAGAGAGAGAGAGAGAGAGAGAGGAATGGGGGGGGGTGTTTTAGCTATTGCTGAAACTATTTGACCCTGTGCCAGAGCTCCACATCTGGATTTCTTTAGTGAGAGGTTCTGTTACAGCCGTGCTCAGCGCTGCAGTATAAACAGTCTGAACAGCTCGAGTTCCTGACGCAGAGAACGTTAGAGATCTTTAGAGACGTTAGAGAACGTTAGAGACTTTAACTGAGCACCTCCCGTAACGCTCCTCCGTCCATCAGACCCCAGTTTAAGATCATTAATGAACCCTCAAAGCCTTTAACAATCAAACAGGACGTTTAGTCTGAACCCACGTCTCAAAAAAAGACACGCAGCTTCATCTCGTCTCATGTTTCAGTCTTATTTCGTTTCTTGGTGTAAGGATGTAAAATACCCTGGAGGCGAGTTTCAGTACTGCATGTGCTCACACTCAGCACACGGCGGGGGGGGGGGGGGGGGGGGGGGGGGGGGGGGGGGGGGGGCACACATGCTACTACAAAGAACAGGAAGTGATGCAAACCCGACCAAAACCTCCACACGGTCGGTTCACGTTAAAAAAACAAAAAGAACCAAGTTTGAGTTCGTTTGCTAAAACTCTGATTTTCCATCATCTCATTACATATTAAATGACCTGCTTCTCAGCAACCACGCCCACTTAAGTACATTCATTCATTATCTCCCGCTTTATCCTCTATTAGGGTCGCGGGGGGGGAGGGTTCCCCATGTCCATCCAGGGGAGAACGTCTCGGGCGCTGGGCAGATACACCCAGGACAGGACGCCAACTTATCACTGGGCACACACTCACTCACACACACACACTCTATATGGGGCAATTTGGAGAACTCAATTCACTTGATCCATGTTTTTGGACTGTGGGAGGAAACCGGAGAACCTGGAGGAAACCCACGCAGACACGGGGAGAACATGGAAACTCCACCCAGAAGGGGATTCGAACCGGGAATCCCTAGTGCTGAGAGGAGAACGTGCTAAACCACTAAACCACCGTGCCGCCAAGTTAAGTACAGTACCAGTAAAGTGTTAGGCCACGCCCCCTTCTTGCTCCATTCTGCATTTCCTTTACTTACCATATAGATGGATTTTGTAGTTTTACAATTACAGACTGTAGTCCATCTGTGTTCTTTGTTGTTGTTAGTCCCCTGTTGGTTCTCTGTTCTCTGTTGGTCAGCAGCATCACAGAACAGGTATCATTTGGGTGGTGGATTGTTTATGGTCAGTTCTGCAGTGAC
>JAFMOC010000163.1:715000-722500 GCA_019802505.1 Corydoras sp. C115
CGAGCCAGTTTGGCTTTGCGCATTTTCTCCTCGGCTTCCTTGCGTTTCTGATTCTCGGACACCGCTTGCTGTAAAGACAGAACACAGGGTGTAATATATTAAACACGCATCGGCGTTCATTTGGCTCTCTGCTGTGTTTACAGGAGTGTCATTAATCATCGCATTAATACAGATCTAATGGATTATTACAGCTGTGCAACGTTTCTGTTCTATCTGTGCTTCTAAGTGTTCTAAGTTGAGGTAGTAAATAAAAAAGTGTTCACACAGATACCGGAACCTGATACACAAATCAAATGCTGGGGACGTAATCAAACCACCTGCTGCTCCATGGCTCACACTCACACACACACACACACACACACACGTCGGCAGTCATCGGTGAATCTGGATTCGTACCTTGAACATGTTGCTGAAGTTGTTCAGATCCATGAAAAGCTCCTCCGGCGTTATTTTTTTGGGGTTGAACACAAAGAAGTTTCCTAAATCCTCGTACTGTTTGTTCATGTTTTCATGCATCAGCTGAAGCTTCTCAAACTGCTCTCGCGCATTTGCCACGAAAATGTGAGATGATCCGTTAAGAATCAGAACAGCGGCTCCAAACAGCAGTTCATACAGTGTCAGTCTTCACTAACCTCAATATCCATTACATATTAATAATAATAATAATTATTATTCATGATTAAAAATAGGGCGGCACGGTGGCTTAGTGGTTTAGCACGTTTTCCTCTCAGCGCTAGGGATTCCCGGTTCGAATCCCCATCTGGGTGGAGCTTCCATGTTCTCCCCGTGTCTGCGTGGGTTTCCTCGAGTTCTCCGGTTTCCTCCCACAGTCCAAAAACATGGATCAAGTCAATTCATTCATTCATTCATTATCTCCTGCTATATCCTCTATTAGGGTTGCGGTGGGGTTTCCCATGCCCATCCAGAACGTCTGAGAGAACGTCTCGGGCGCTGGGCAGATAGACCCAGGACAGGGCGCCAATCTATCACTGGGCACACACTCACTCACACATACACACCCTATATGGGGCAATTTAGAGAACTCAATTAACTTGATCCATGTTTTTGGACTGTGGGAGGAAACCGGAGCACCCGGAGGAAACCCACGCGGACACGTCGAGAACATGGAAACTCCACCCAGATGGGGATTCGAACCGGGAATCCCTAGCGCTGAGAGGCGAACGTGCTAAACCACAAAGCCGCCGGCACGACACCTCTGCCGCCCGGATCAAGTCAATTGAATTCTCCAAATTGCCCCATGTAGAGTGTGTCTGTGTGTGTGAGTGAGTGTGTGTCCAGTGATGGATTGGCGCCCTGTCCTGGGTGTATCTGCCCAGCGCCCGAGACGTTCTCCCCTGGATGGGCATGGGGAACCCCACCGCGACCCTAATAGAGGATAAAGCGGGTGATAATGAATGAATGAATGAATAAAAGTCAGTAGGGACTGGATAACTCAGTCTGCCTCAGGATTGATTCCTGCTCCCAGCATCTACTATGGCTGAAGTGCCCTTGGGCAAGGCACCCAGCCCCCAATTGCCCCCTGGGCACCGTGTACAGGACAGCCTCATTTGATTTAGCGTGTGTGTGAGTCACTATATGGATGGGTTAAATGTGGAGGACAGATTCCCAGTGTGTGTGTATGTCCTGTAGGAAAAATAGATCACATAACAAAAGACAAAAGGCTGGGATTGCAGACAGATGAATCTGATGTGATGTGTGGAGCTGCTGATATTTAAAGGATATGGTCATCTTCTCAACAAACTTGTCCCTTTCACCTTGGGGTGGAGGGAAAGTTTCAACGTCCTTCTCCAAACCCTTAATCTGCTTCCCCATCTCACTCAGATTCTTCTGCAGAACGTCGGCCGAGACTGTGGGAGAGAGGACGAGGATGCATGACGGGACTGTCTGAACGTCCTCAGGTCGATATTAAACCCTCTCAGAGGCTGAGCAGGTGGAATCGAGGAGCTGAGCAGAAAGTGAACTGCACTGACCTCTGCTGGCTTTCTCCACGTGAATCAGTTCGTCAGTGAAGGTCATGACTTTGGGATGCGACTCCTGACAAATGTCCGCCAGGAAGTGCAGGAGGGTCTGTTTCTGATCTGTCGACTTTGTGTCTCTCAACTGCAGCGAGCCACATAGAGGGAAATGAAGGGGGGGGGGGTGGAAAGAACAATGAGAACGTATCACATGACCTTCATACTTTATTTCCATAAAGGCTGTGGATTTAAGTCCCAGGTCCACTGAAGTAACCATTGAGGGCCCTTAAGCAGGACCCTCATCCCACATGGCACCAGCGGAGCTGGATCATACTTGTAAATTGTCTTTTTGGATAAAAGCATTAGCTAAATGAAATTAAAAACTTGCACAATACAGGGCTGTATTAAAAAAACTAGCCTATCCCATCACGAGTTGGGCAATCTTTGAGGAAGCCCTCTGGGGCAAACCACAAATACATCCACACTGAGGGGAAATTAAGCATTTTAACACAAACTATATCTTATAGCTTCCAGAGGGAGAACATACAAACTCCACACAAGACCTTTTCATAACAGTGCCTCCTACGTCTGCCAGCTTTTATCATTTTATTACAATTTAAAGACGAGTTCACAAAAGTATGAAGATATAAAGAATAAAGTCTGGGTTGCAGAGTCTGTACAAGTTATATAATCAGTCACATGACGTGGGCGTGTCATGTCTGGTTCACCACGTGGAAGGTGGATTAAATAATCAAATCACCACTTTGTACTTTGTGTTTCATTAACACTGACATCATAAACCTCTGACATCATAAACACACCCATATAGACCCCCCCACCTCTGACATCATAAACACACCCATATAGACCCCCCCACCTCTGACATCATAAAACACACCCATATAGACCCCCCCCACCTCTGACATCATAAACACAACCATCCATATAGACCCCCCCACCTCTGACATCATCAAAAACACATCCATATAGACCCCCACCTCTGACATCATAAACACACCCATATAGACCCCCCCACCTCTGACATCATAAACACACCATATAGACCCCCCCCACCTCTGACATCATAAAACACACCCATATAGACCCCCCCCCACCTCTGACATCATAAAACACATCCATATAGACCCCCCCCCACCTCTGACATCATAAAATACACCCATATAGACCCCCCCCACCTCTGACATCATAAACACACCCATATAGACCCCCCCACTCTGACATCATAAACACACATATAGACCCCCCCCCCCTCTGACATCATAAAACACATCCATGACCCCCCCCCCCACTCTGACATAAAACATATAGACCCCCCCACCTCTGACATCATCCATATAGACCCCCCCCACCTCTGACATCATAAAACACATCCATATAGACCCCCCCCCCACCTCTGACATCATAAACACACCCATATAGACCCCCCCACCTCTGACATCATAAACACACCTATATAGACCCCCCCACCTCTGACATCATAAACCACCCATATAGACCCCCCCCCCACCTCGGACATCATAAAAACACACCCATATAGACCCCCCCCACCTCTGACATCATAAAACACATCCATATAGACCCCCCCCCCATAATCTTATATACAGTGTGTAAATTGTTTGGCTGGTTGCACACACTGCTTTGCTCCTGAATTCAGAATTTATGGAGGTTAAACTCGATCTTCAGAATGTTCTGGAATATTACCGGATGTTGAAGGACATTAGGTCTCACAGACGTTCGCGTGTGGACAGTGTGTGGGTCGCACCTTGCACAGGGAGCTGATGCTGAAACCGAAGGCCTGCGCGTTGAAGGAGCCAGAGTTCATGTAGTTGCCAATGACCAGCGTGATCTGAAGGAGCTGGGCGAAGTTCTCGCTCTTGGTCAGCTCCTCGCACGCTGCCGTCACCGACACGATGTCGGACTTGATGTTATTCACCTGATCGTCAAACTGCAGCTTGAACAGGGTGGCGCTGAGCCGGGCCTTCAGACGCTTCACCGAACTGATCTGCAGGAAAGAAACGGACCGGAGCAGGGCTCATTAGAACGACCTGCTGAGGCCTGAAGGAAGTTCTTCACTGGTGAAGTTCACCCTGTGGGGGGTGTTCACCTCAGCACGGAGGTCGTCACACTGCTGCTGCGTCAGCCCACGTCTGAGGGGTTTCAGTGGGATAAACAGTCTGAATCGGAGACGTCTCGTCTCTTTATATCGTCACGTCTGCAGTTCGGTATTTAAAACGTGATGAATTTTAAAGGACATCAGAAATGTGGCATTAAAACAAATTATAGTTAAGATTTAGAAAATGTTGGGCGGCACGGTGGCTTAGTGGTTTAGCACGTTCTCCTCTCAGCACTAGGGATTCCCGGTTCGAATCCCCATCTGGGTGGAGTTTCCATGTCCTCCCCGTGTCCGCGTGGGTTTCCTCCGGGTGCTCCGGTTTCCTCCCGACAGTCCAAAAACATGGATCAAGTCAATTGAGTTCTCCAAATTGCCCCATATAGAGTGTGTGTGTGTGAGTGAGTGTGTGCCTGGCGATGGATTGGCACCCTGTCCTGGGTGTATCTGCCCAGCGCCCGAGACGTTCTCCCCTGGATGGGCATGGGGAACCCCACCACGACCCTAATAGAGGATAAAGTGGAAGATAATGAATGAATGAATGAATGAATGAATGTTCTACAGAAGCATTCAGTCTTTCATCCGGTTCTCTACACTCTGTAAGGTCCCTTTAATCTATTAATCTAAAATTAAATCTAGAGATCAGGACCCCCCACAGAGACGTATTATTAGGGTGGTGGATGACTCTCAGAACTGATGTTACAGCGGTGGTGCTGGTTCAGTGAGTCTTAAAAGCACTGTCCACTCTATTAGACACATCCACCTGATTGCTCCATCGTGTGAACATGTGACTGAGTGAACTAACCACCACGCCGAACTGTTCCGACTCGGCCAGGTCGTCGTACTCGTCCTTCAGATCCGCCAGCGCGTTCAGCTTCTCCTGGTCCGGCAGCAGATTCAGCAAACTCTGAACGAGCGCAAATGCAAAGCCGAGAGTCAAATCAGATGCAAACGAGAGCAGAAAACATGCAAAACCCCGCCTCACGGGCCCGTACGCACCTGGATCATGTTCTCCTTCAGAACCTTCTCGTTCATCTCCAATATCACATTTTTCATCTCTTCATACGGCATCCTGTTCGAGCCCAAGAAGATGGCTGTACACACACACACACACACACGTTAACATGTGTTTGCGATGACGACGTCCCAATAGAAATCCTGAGATCCTGGTCCACCTGAACTCCGCGTCTGTACTCACAGAGGTTATGGGAGGTTTTGTTGTCGAGAACTTTCAGCTCCTTGACTTTCTTCTTCTGCGCCGCTCTCTCTTCTTCTTCCACCTGGTCTTTCTTGGCTTCTGAGAGACAGAGAGGAACGAGAGCGTGACTCGTGGGCCGACGACTTCAGTCGATATCGGTGCATTTGAGCTGAAAAGTGAATCGAAGCAACGAAGGTACAGACGGCGTGATGAACAAGGACAGACGGCGTGACTGGAGGAGGAGGAGGACGGAGGTGGGGGAGTTAACCTGAAGATGAACGAGAGAGATTCATAGCTGCAGACAGATGTATTGAGGCAGACGGGGGGGGGGGGGGGGGGGTGTGGATTATCAAAGACAGCTACAATGACCTTCAGTCTGTTTGCTACACGGGCAGCACAATGCATCAGGATGAAACGGCTGTCTGAGGCTCACGGTGCGCCGGGAACAAAACGGCAGCGGGGAACGAATCACAGAGGAAAAACGCTCCCGATGTCAGACAGGCCTGCAAACGAGCGCCGCCCGGGGCAGAAAGCATCGTACCTGCCTCTGTTCATCAAGACCTCTCTCTGTTCCACCCACATGCAGGCCTACAGACAGGGTCAGTGTCAGGCAGTGGACCAATGGGCAGAGATTTACTGCCTGAAATGCAAGGACTCCAAACCCTTAAACCCACAATCCACACAAAACACATCCGGATCCGACGGGTCGACCGATTATCGTCACATCACAATATTTTAAATCCTTATGAAACTTAATAAATGCACAGAGAGAGAGAGGAGAGAGAGAGAGAGGGAGAGGGATAGAAAGTGCAAGAAGGAGTGAGAGAGTGACTTCTCTTTAGTAAAAAGTTCTTAATGCTGCAAACTATCTTCTGTTTTATCCTATATTAGGGTTGCGGGGGGGGGTTCCCCATGCCCATCCAGGGGAGAACGTTTCGGGCGCTGGACAGATACACCCAGGACAGGGCGCCAATCTATCGCTGGGCACACACTCACTCACACAGACTCTACTCTACTATATGGGGCAATTTGGAGAACTCAATTGACTTGATCCATGTTTTTGGACTGTGGGAGGAAACCGGAGAACCCGGAGGAAACCCACGCGGACACGGGGAGAACATGGAAACTCCACCCAGATGGGGATTCGAACCGGGAAACCCTAGAGCGCTGAGAGGCGAACGTGCTAAACCACTAAGCCACCGTGCCGCCCTGCTGCAAAACATATATATATATTTTTAACTTTAAACATCGAGACCTTTTAAGTTGAAGTTATTAGAACCCGAGACCGAGAGTCTAAAACCCGTCCAGAACCAACAGGCATGATGGACACTAATGAACCCGGGTCCATGTTCTTCACTCACTGGCTCTCTCTCTCTTTAATGAGAGCCCTGCAGAGCGACCGGCGAGCGACTCGGTGAATAAAGTGCCTTTGTTTTTTTTTTCTTTTTCTGCCGCTTCACGAGCCAAAGTCTGTTTCCATCACTGTCTCACTTTCTACCAACCAAACTCTGCATCGAACCCGGTCTCTGTATCTGTATCTGAGTTTTGGGGGGAATTTCATCATAGCTCCAAATCCAGAGCCACGCTGATGGTGCGCTCCTCTACACTTCACTCTGTATTCGGACCGAAACAAACAATCTGGAATTATAAATAACTTCAAAAACAAAAATCAAAACCAGACGCATGTAAAGACAAGTTAAAAAAATATGATAGAAAAATAAGAAAAATTATATTTATATCCAGCAACGATGTTCTTTATTTTTTTTGTAACGTTCTATAATTAAATATAATAAAATAAAAAGATGAGACACATTTAATGAGGTTAATGCCAGCGCTCCAGAAGCTCACAGCTCAGGATCATGTTGGACTCATAAAATGGGATCTGGGTCTAAAATGGCTTCCTCCATGTGACTCATGCACATAGAATTTCCCTCTGATTATTAAGCCAATGGCGCCCCTAGTGGCCATGATGAATGCTGCATGCAGAACTTCAGACATCAGTTTCAGAAGTTGAAATGGACACACAGGTCGCTCGTGGAGTTCAGAGGGAGCGAGCGCTCGTGTACGGCCAATCCTGATACCTGATATTTCTATTGTTCATGAAAATTGAATCTGCCCTCAGAACTCTGTACACCACGTTCTACTCATGAACAGCTGGCATCGGCCGGGGGATGGGGGGGGGGGGAACAATCAGG
>JAFMOC010000163.1:725000-745067 GCA_019802505.1 Corydoras sp. C115
GCAGCAGGACCCACGTCGACACGGTCTGAGAGACGAGCAAGTGATCATTACAGATTTATAATTAAACACGGCTTTTAATTTCTATTACAATCAGAATCAATATCCCAAAATCTCGCCCCACTGACATGAGGTGAAAAACAGTTTGGGGAAGACCCACTCCGGTCCCAGTATGGTTCCAGCATGAAGTCTGAACCCGCCAGTCCAACTAATGGTGCGTAACACTATGGAACATCGGTGTCTGACCTCACAAACGTCACAAACGCACTAAAACCTTGTTGAAAGTGTTAGAGCTGCAAATAGTGGACGTCCTTCAAACGGGACGCGAGAAAATCTCCTGTGGACGTCATGGGTAGGTGTCCAAACTCTTTAGTTCATATCGTGTAACTGCGTTTCTTTATCTAAGTTTCTTTAGCTGAGCTTTTCACTGAAATGCTGTAATCCTCCCCCTGTAATTACAACCAACTGAGGAAAATCTAGTGTGGTGACATACTGCCACCTACTGGCAGAGGCACTATACTTCACTGGACGGCGATCCGCAGAAGGACGGGCAGAGAGACAGGAGACAGATTAAGCCATTTGTGTGGGTTTAATGATGGCAGCAATTCATTACCAAACTGGATCTGTCTGTGCGACAGAGAGAGAGAGAGAGAGAGAGACAGAGAGAGAGAGAGAGAGAGAGAGAGACAGACAGACAGAGAGAGAGAGAGAGAAAGAGAGACAGAGAGAGAGAGAGAGAGAAAAGAGAAAGAGAGAGAGAGAGAGAGAGAAAAGAGAAAGAGAGAGAGACAGAGAGAGGGAGAGAGAGAGACAGACAAACAGACAGAGAGAGAGAGAGAGAGAGAGAGAGGGAGAGACAGACAGAGAGAGAGGGAGAGAGAACAGACAGAGAGAGAGAGGAGACAGCAGAGGAGAGGGAGAGAGAGGAAGAGAGAAAGAGACAGAGAGAGAGGGAGAGAGACGAGAGGGAGAGAGAGAGAAGAGAGAGAGAGGAGAGAGAGAGAGAGAGAGAGAGGGAGAGAAAGAAAGAGAGAGAGGGAGAGAGAGGGAGAAAGAGAGACAGAGAGAGAGGGAGAGAGAGAGGGAGAGAGAGAGAAAGAAAGAGAGGGAGAGGGAGAGAGAGAGAGAGAGGGAAGAGAGAGAGAGAGAAAGAGAGAGAGACACAGAGAGAGAGAGAGAGAGAAAGAAGAGAGAGAGACAGAGAGAGACATAGAGAGAGAGACAGAGAGAGAGAGAAAGACAGAGAGAGAGAGACCGAGAGAGAGAGAGACAGAGAGACACACAGAGAGAGAGAGAGAGAGAGAGAGAGAAGAGAGAGAGAGAGAGAGAGAGAGAGAGACAGAGAGAGAGAGAGAGACTGCTGCTGGGTTCATAAGGTCCACAGAGGAATCATGCAGCCATGTGAACCTCACAACAAACATCATGTAAAGTTCTAGAGTTGAGCAATTGAATCTTGACTGACTCACGAACGGCAGAGAACCGATGCTGGGTTTAATCTGAGCTCACACATTAATCTGCTGATTTATTCGATGGAAATCAGGCCTTTAAGCATTTTTTCTGATCGGCCACCGAACAAAAGGCTGGAAGTCGCCGCTAATTTACAGAGACACAAATTAAATATTGGATTTGTAGTAAAAAAGGTGCTGGGCTACGAAACGGGTCCCTCAGGTGAATCGTGTTCCGACCGGACGATGGGACGGGATTAGAATGGAGCCATGTTGGTACTAATCTGATCAGACGGTTTATTCAGATCCGTTAATCTCAAACACACGGATACAAACGAGGTCCAATAATCTGATCTGTGAACAGTGACCAGTCGGTGATCAAATCCTGACTCAGCACTCGTTAAACTGCATGAGAAGAAGATCATTATCTTTCGCTTAATCGCGTAACACAAGAGAGCAGGGACACAGAGGACAGGGGCGGTTCCCCACGCCCATCACATGCCCCAACGTTTCGGGCCCAGACAAGATACACCCAGGACAGGACGCCAAGCCATAGCTGGACACACACTCACTTACACAATAAGGGGGCAATTTAGAGCAGCCAATTCACCTTCAATCCATGTTTTTGGACTGTGGGATGAACCCGGAGAACCTGGAGAAAACCCACGTGGACGCAACGTTCTCCCCGGATGGGCGTGGGGAACCTCGCCACGACCCGAGGACAGGATTAAACATCCTTTTTTCATCCATTATCTTCCGCTTTATCCTCTATTAGGGTCGTGGGGGGGGGGTTCCCCATGCCCATCCGGGGGAGAACGTCTCGGGCGCTGGGCAGATACACCCAGGACAGGGCGCCAACCTATCACCGGGCACACACTCACTCACACAAACACACTCTATATGGGGCAATTTGGAGAACTCAATGGACTTGATCCATGTTCTTGGACTGTGGGAGGAAACCGGAGAACCCGGAGGAAACCCACGCGGACACGGGGAGGACATGGAAACTCCACCCAGATGGGGATTCGAACCGGGAATCCCTAGCGCTGAGAGGAGAACATGCTAAACCACTAAGCCACCGTGCCACCCAGGATTAAACAGAAGATGAGATATAGTTTTCATAAGACATCCATCCAAAGAGAGAGAACATGCAAAACCCCCTCCCCACATTTATTTATAACATTTAAATCGATTGTAATCTGCATTTGTCAAAAATAAGAACATAAATAAATTCATTTAATAAATTATTAAATTAATCCTGTTCTGTGAAGATCTGTCCAGGACGCATCATTAACTGTTTTCTCACCGGGATAGGCCCTAATTTCCCCCAGCGGCCCTGATCATGCGAGTGGAATTGTGTTAAACTGCCGAACACGTAAAAATGTGTAACGTAAGAAAAGCTGGCAGAATGAAGAGTTCATACAGAGAATCCTAAAACGTGGCTCCTCCCATAATCCCCTGATCAAAAGCTTCAGGAACGCCGAGTCGGCGGAACGTCTGACGGAACAACCTTCCGTCTCTGTCGGAACGCAGAGGATCGGCTTCCACGCTCTGCCGCAGGAGGCCAGATATTCAAACGTCAACCTGGAGGGGACGCCGACGTCCACGGAGGTGGACGCACCGAATGATTCAGCCAAAATAAAAACCCCAAAATAATACATCCAGCACTGTGAACCTCCCCGACCTCCTCAGCTTCCACTCGCTCCCAAACATTCATTCATTATCTCCCGCTTTATCCTCTATTAGGGTCGCGGGGGGGTTCCCCATGCCCATCCAGGGGAGAACGTCTCGGGCGCTGGGCAGACAGACCCAGGACAGGGCGCCAATCTATCGCTGGGCACACACTCACTCACACAAACACACTCTATATGGGGCAATTTGGAGAATTCAATTGACTTGATCCATGTTTTTTGACTGTGGGAGGAAACCGGAGAACCCAGAGGAAACCCACGCGGATACGGGGAGAACATGGAAACTCCACCCAGATGGGGATTAACCAGGAATCCCTAGCGCCGAGAGGAGAACATGCTAAACCACTAAGCCACCGTGCCGCCCAGGATTAAACAGAAGATGAGATATAGTTTTCTTAAGACATCCATCCAAAGAGAGAGAACATGCAAAACCCCCTCCCCACATTTATTTATAACATTTAAATCGATTGTAATCTGCATTTGTCAAAAATAAGAATGTAAATAAATAAATCCATTCATTCATTATCTTCTGCTTTATCCTCTATTAGGGTCGCGGGGGGGGGGGGGGGGTTCCCCATGCCCATCAAGGGGAGAACGCTTCGGGCGCTGGGCAGATACACCCAGGACAGGGCGCCGATCCATCGCTGGGCACACACTCACTGACACACACATACACACTCTATATGGGGCAATTTGGAGAACTCAATTAACTTGATCCATGTTATTGAACTGTGGGAGGAAACCGGAGAACCCGGAGGAAACCCACGCGGACACGTGGAGAACATGGAAACTCCACCCAGATGGGGATTCGAACCGGGAATCCCTAGCGCCGAGAGGAGAACGTGCTAAGCCACCGTGCCGCCCCCAGTCCGAAACATTCGAGCTTAATTACAGCGACGGCAGACGGCGGTGTCCCGGCGTTTGTGCATATGGAAAGCCATTTGGGTCACATTCTGCCGCCTCCTTAAAACGCAGCTTGCTCGTAAAAAAAGTGGCGTTTTGTTAACGATGGCTGCCTCCGTATGCCGAGGTAACGACGCCCTACAGCCCCAAACACAACATAAATGACGCATTTCGTATAATGCTAATACCCCCCCCCCCCCGTCCCGTCCAGACCCCCCCCCCCCCCGGTGGTTGTAACAGCCACTAAATCGGAAGTTTAATCAGCCAATCTGTAAATAACGAGAGCAGAAAGCAACTGCAACCAGCGCGAGCCTTCTGCGTGGCTCATCAACAGATCGTATACACAGTGGCAGTCAAAAGTTTGGACACGTCCCCCCTGATTACTCCACTGATCGACCATGTTCTCAGTTCCACGTCCTGTAAAGATGGACTTTGTAGTTCTACAATTGCATTCTGTAGTCCATCTGTTTGTGTTCTACAGTCCATACTGTGTACTCCGTTCTAATTGTCAGAACCCCAATAGTTCCACCACTGAGGGGGATTATCTGGTGGGTGCTTTATTCCTATCCCAGCAGTCTCACTGAGGTGTTTAAATAAAGTGATATGTGTTCTGTGATGATGCTGACCAACAGAGAACCAACAGGGGACTAACAAACACAGAGAACACAGATGGACTACAGTCTGTCATTATGAAACTACAAAGTCCATCTGTATGATGAGAACAGGTGTTGTGGGAACGTTATCCTGCACTTTCTGTGGTATTGTGTAGATTGTGGTTCTAATGCAGCACCCTGGTCCTGAAGAACATTCATTCATTCATTATCTTCCGCTTTATCCTATATAAGGGTCGCGGTGGGGTTCCCCATGCCCATCCAGGGGAGAACGTTTCGGGCGCTGGGCAGATACACCCAGGACAGGGTGCCAATCCATCGCTGGGCACACACTCACTCACACAGACACACTCTATATGGGGCAATTTGGAGAACTCAATTGACTTGATCCATGTTTTTGGACTGTGGGAGGAAACCGGAGAACCCGGAGGAAACCCAGGCGGACACGGGGAGAACATGGAAACTCCACCCAGATGGGGATTCGAACCGGGAATCCCTAGTGCTGAGAGGAGAACGTGCTAAACCACTAAACCACCGTGCCACCAATCTTTTTAACATTCATTCATCCATCGCTTTATCCTCTATTAGGGTTGTGGTGGGGTTCCCCATGCCCATCCAGGGGAGAACGTCTCGGGCGCTGGGCAGATAGACCCAGGACAGGGCGCCAATCCATCGCTGGGCACACACTCACTCACACAGACACACTCTATATGGGGCAATTTGGAGAACTCAATTGAATTGATCCATGTTTTTGGACTGTGGGAGGAAACCGGAAAACTCGGAGGAAACCCAGGCGGACACGGGGAGGACATGGAAACTCCACCCAGATGGGGATTCGAACCGGGAATCCCTAGTGCTGAGAGGAGAACGTGTTTCTGTGTTTTTTTTTTATACTGGTTCAGTTCTATTACTCATCTTAAAACATGGCATCAGCTCGAAATTGATTCTAAAGAAGGGAAGGCTGGTTTTACAGTGTGTGTGTGTGTGTGTAATGGTTTGGCAACCCACAATGAGATGTGTACAGGACCCTCGACACACACACACACACACACACAGTGGAACAGTTCCAGATAAAGCGCTGGAGTGTTGAGTCAGATAGTAGATATTAAATCACGGGCCGATCGACACTCTCGGGGAGACGCGCAGAGATTTACTGCTACAATTAAAGCTACCTAATTGCGCAGACACTCACTCAGGTGCTGTCGATAACGCGCGGACACGCCGCCGCTAAATAACAAAAACCTATACGCTCGCCGCCGCCGCCGCCCAGAGAGAGAGACTCATCACTGACTCAGGCTTGTGCTGTCTCTCCCTCACACCTCCCAGGCCTTTACACACACACACACACACACACACACACACACACACACACCACACACACACCCCCAATAAAACGGCGGCTGTATGCACAAATATGAAGGTCATGCTATAAACGCGCACTGAATGCCACCCTTAACTGCCACAGACAAATCTATCATTCAATGCATCAAGGTTAACTGCTCTCCGTCTCGGACGCCTCGCTCCCCTCGACACACCAAAGCATGCCCATAGGTCATTTGAAAGTGTGTGGGGGGGGAGGGGGGGGTGCATTTGGGTCGGTGCAAAGCGGTCAGCGCTTGATAAGGGCCATTGTAAAAAGAGAATGAAGATAATGTGTCTGTGTCCTCAGGGGAGGTCAGAAGGGGATTTTTTTTTTTTTTTTTTTTTGTGCGTCCCACTTTTGTGAGAGAGACTATTGATGCTTGTCGACATTTCCAAACCCAGAGTCATTATAACCAAAGGCACCCTGCACCGCTGTGACGCATTAGTGTTTGGTGCGGTGCACTCGACCGCGTCTCCCCCTAGTGGAATGTAAGAGGAGGGAAAAGAAAAAGAGAAAAAAAAAAAAAAAAAAAAAGAGGACAGACGCGTTTACACAGACGCCACAAGTCTGAGAGGGTTCCGCCGGAACCTGGAATCAGAATCCCCCTGGTTTTAGGGTCAGGTTTCGAGTCGGTTGATGACATGGCGCGAAAGAATTCGAAACAAGACACTGGAGGAACGACGAGATGGGAGAACGTCGGCGGGAAGTGGACCGCCACGTGCCAGGACAGAATAAGGGCCGGGATAGGATTGATCAGACACGAACGGCATTCATTCACCCCTGTGTACCCTCTCCAGACGCCACATTCCACCTTCCCTTTCCCCATCAGCAGAACCATCCGTATGTCCACTCCACGGCTAAATAATCTGCACGCTCGCTTGAAAATGATGTAAAAGCATGTTCTGGTTGATAACATCCCCAAAAAAAAAAAAAAAAAAAAAGAAAGAAAACAGGCGCCGAACGATTAACGGAGGAGACGGAACGATCCGTCCAGAGCGCGAGGACGAGAGGGGGAGGACGTCATGTGTCTATCAGCAAATCGCACACGTACATTAGACCGATGCACTCAGCGGACTACACGACCCCCCGGGACGCGATGGCACGCCAACGCACACACACTCGCTCGCTTTCACGCCGGAGGAGCCCCAGTGGGATTGCACGGCTTCTGCCTGCCTGAATGAGTTACGCTCACTGCCTCCGATACGGCCGCAACATTCCCCCCCCCCCCCCCCCACCGAGAACATCAGTGTAATACACACTGCACACGACCCAACACGCCTCTGACCTCACACACACACACACAGACACACACACACTCACATCACAGACCTACAACACCGAGAACATCAGTGTAATACACACTGCACACGGCCCAACACGCCTCTGACCTCACACACACACACACACATCCCAGACCTACAACACCAAGAACATCAGTGTAATACACACTGCACACGACCCAACACGCCTCAGACCTCACACACACACACACACACACACACACACACACACACACACACACACCAGACCTACAACACCAAGAACATCAGTGTAATACACACTGCACACGGCCCAACACGCCTCTGACCTCTCACACACACACACACACACTCACATCACAGACCTACAACACCGAGAACATCAGTGTAATACACACTGCACACGACCCAACACACCTCAGACCTCACACACACACACACACTCACTCACACACACACACTCACATCACAGACCTACAACACCGAGAACATCAGTGTAATACACACTGCACACGACCCAACACACCTCAGACCTCACACACACACCAGATCTACAACACCAAGAACATCAGTGTAATACACACTGCACACGGCCCAACACACCACACACACACACACAAGCACCTTATAGTACGGTGCGTCTTACACGTGGGTCAAATTCAGAAATAGACCCCGTAATTCAGACTGCGCTCTATAATACGGTGCACCTTATGGTCCGGAAAATACGGTAATCGCGAGTGTAATTTAGTATCTAAAACGACGACGTGCTGTAAACAAATTAAACAAACGAACCCATAATCCCTCATTAAGGGAGTTTAGTGCACAGCAGGTGAGGTATTAAAACTAATCTGCACTCCGGCAGTGATTTCAGCAAAAACAAGACGTTTGGGGAGGTGAGGATGGAGGGGTGAGGACGGAGGGATGAGGATGGCGGGGTGAGGATGGAGGGGTGAGGATGGAGGGGTGAGGATGGAGGGTAGAGGGGCCGTGATGTTGGTGACTTGCTGGCGGGTTGAGGATAGGAGTGGTGAGGATGGAGGTGGGACGGCTGGCGGCGTGAGGACGGAGTGGTTGAGGCATTTAGGGGTGAGGCACGGAGGGATGACGGATGGCTGTGTTGTAGGATGGAGTGGTGGAGGAATGGTGATTGTGACGGATGGCGGGGTGAGGATGGCGGGGTGAGGACGGCGCGGGTGCACGGATTGAGTGGTGAGGACGCGAGGATGCTGAAGGATGGGCGGGGGCGGAGGATGGCAGGGGTGAGTAATGGAGGGGTGACGGATGGAAGGGGTGAAGGACGGCAGGGGGTGAGAGATGGTCGGGGTGAGGATTGAGGGGTGAGGAATGGAGAGTGTGAGGATGGAGTGGTGAGGACGGAGGGGTGGACGTACTGAGACAGGGGTGAGGATGGATTGGGTGAGGACGGAGGGATCGAGGATGGCGGTGTGAGGCTGGAGGGGTGGAGGATGGTGGGGTGAGGATGGCGGGGTGAGGATGGCGGGGTGAGACGGCGGGGAGGTGAGGATGGAGGGGTGAGGGACGGTGGGGTTAGGGATTGATGGGTGAGGGAATGTATGGAGACGTTTGCGGATGGGAGGGTGGTGAGGATGGAGGAGGTGCGGATAGTGAGAGGGGTTGAGGACGGCGGGGTGAGGATGGAGGGGTGAGGATGGAGGGGTGAGGATGGAGGGGTGAGGATGGAGGGGTGAGGATGGCGGGGTGAGGACGGCGGGGTGAGGACTGGAGGGGTGAGGACGGAGGGGTGAGGATGGAGGGGTGAGGATGGGAGGGGTGCGGAGGATGAGGCGTAGGTGAGGATGGGGTGAGGATGAGGACGGCTGGCGGGGTGAGGACGGCGGGGTGAGGACGGCGGGGTGAGGATGGAGGGGTGAGGATGGAGGGGTGAGGATGGAGGGAGGGGGTGTAAAGGGATAAGGACCCTTCTTCCCAAAGCGCTGCAGGATCATCACTTGGTCTGAACTTCACGCCCCCTGGTGGCATTCTGAAACAATGCGAGAGCGTGTGAGAACGTGTGAGAACGTGAGGCCGGCCGGCCGCTGAGGTTTGGCCTGTGGGGCTCAGAGGAGCCAGAGGTAGAGGTTTGGCCCAGAATGACGGGAGGAAGGGAACGTTTCAGAGACACCGAACTGACACGCGGCATCCTCAAAGCTGATGGCGGGTTTATTTCGGGAGAAATGCGCCTTTCCAGATAATTCTCAGAAACATAAGTACGTTATAGAGACGATCGAACGATTCATCCCTCGCGTTATTAGCACTTGTGGCGGGAAAGCGCATCCAAAACCCACACGGGCCAAATCCTCTCATCTTCATCCCGATTCTCCACACGTTACGCGTCTCAACTCCAGCCTCCCTCGGCGGTTTGTTTTCTTTCCTCGTGGTCGGAACGCTCAGCGGCTCTGATGAAGATAATCTCTCTATCCGTCACGCCGCCGAGCTCCAGCCGTCAGCGCAATCTCCACAGATCTTTATTGTGTTGATCGGTGCTCACTGACCCGCTTTCCGCAGTCCGATCAGGGCTTTGATCCTTCACACTCCATCATCCGGACGGATCAGTCCAATTAGCGGGCTGGGGGTGGGGGCGTGGGGGGGGGGGTTTGAGACATGAGCCCCGCAGAGCACCAATCTGATCTGGAGTGTCCCTCCCTCCAGAGAGGCCCGAGGGACCTGGCCTCCTTCGCTCTCCATCACGCCATAAATACACCGCCGTCACGTCTGCGCATCACACGGCAGAACCGTTCTGTATCCCTGCACCCGCGTCGCTCTCTGGGTCCAAATCAACTCTCGGTGAACTGGGGGGGGCGGGGGTGGTGGGGGCGGGGGGGGGAGGTTAATGCTCGTTACAGCAGGTGAATTTCAATGTTAATCAAGTTGAAAATGTTTGGAAGGAATTTAAAAAAAAAAAAAAAGAAAAGAAAGAAAAAAAAAAAAAAAAAAAAAGAACAAAGAGGAAAAAAAAAAAAACAGGGTTCTAAGTTCAGGAACGTTAGCGCCGCTGCAGGTGGTGATGGGAACCGGAAGATTTTACTAGTCAGAAGTTTGGCCACGCCCCCTTTCTTGCTCCATTTACCATACAGATGGACTTTGTAGTTTTACAATGACAGACTGTAGTCCATCTGTTCCCTTGTTTTTTTATTTTATTTTATTTTTTTAAAGTCATTGGTCATCGGTCAGCATCATCACAGAACAGGTATCATTTGGGTGGTGGATTGTTTCTGGTCAGTTCTGCAGTGACACTGATGCATTGAGGGGGTTTTTAGTGCAGCAGTGCTGCTGTAGTTTCATTTAAACACCTCAGTGACACTGCTGGGATAGGAATAATACACCAACCCGATAATCCCAGCTCTGTGGTGGTACTATTGGAGTTCTGACCATTAGAACAGAGTACACAGTATGGACTACAGTCTGCAATTGTAGAACTTCAAGGTCCATTTGCGGTACGTGGAACGGAGAACATGGAGTTAATAAATGGAGCAAAGCGTTGGTCTGGGTTCTGAATTCGAAGATGAAATAAAACTCTGTATTTTTCTGTAAAAACAGTTTTTTTTTTTGATGGCTGTATTTGTTCTGTAATGAATGAACCATAAACCCGCTGACCTGTTCGATCAGCGGAGGAGGAAGCTGCAGGGGAAACTCTTAAACGCTCAAACAGTCAGGACTAATCCGTAATCCCAGCAGGGACAGTGGACAGCAGACAGACACATCGGGGCTTTTTTTTTTTTTTTTTTTTTTTTTTTTTTTTTATACAGCGAGTGTTAGAACATCTGCCTCTGTAGCAGCTTGTGAGGCAATGTGCTTGCTGCTGGTGATGGGGTGTGTGTGTGTGTGTGGGGGGGTGGGGTGCAGAATAAGACACGGATTGCTTTGGGGCTCATTTTTCTTGAAGGTCTTATCAGAACATAATTCAGACCTGTCAAACGGTCTATCTGGGCCAAGCCAGTGGCGGCGCCACCACCAGCGCGCGCAGGCGCACGATAAAGGCCCCGCAAGAAGTCGAGCCGACTTTGCAGCGATGCACAAATACATTCTGATCTGAGCATTTGTCATTCGGATGCACATAAATGGAACGGAAACACTCCCCAGGGTTCCGCCGCGCGCGTGTTTATGCACATATGAGCCCCGAGACGAGACGATGTCAAACAAATAGTCTTATGCAAAGTCTCGGCTCGGCGCGTCTCCTCCGCATATCACCGAGACGGGAAACGGCGGCGGCGCCCCCTCTGCTCGACGCCGCACCTACGGCTGAGGGGTTAACGACAGGCAGCGGTCTGTACATCACGCGGCAGAGGGGTCATCACAGGCCCTGCTACGAGTGCACCTTTTTTGGACCTTTAAACAGACCCTCGGTATGGCACTGCAAGATTCGGGTTCGATTCCCGGCTGAGGCGGTCCCGTCTGTGTGGAGTCTGCATGTCCTCCCTGTACCTACGTGGGACTTCTGCAGGTATTCCGGATTTCCATGTTCCAGTATCATGCTGAGATACCAATTGCCCCCGTTTGGGTGGTTTGTACTCTCAAAAAACTTACAGAGAATACACGGGTCAGACCCAACTGAACGGCCAGTCACCTAAAGTCCACTGATTAACCCTTGGTGGAGCATTAGTGTCTTATTAGGGCAGTGCTTCTCAAAAAGTGGGGCGCCAGTGCGGTGCCTGGGGGGGGCGCATAACAAGATATCACAGAGCAATTGATAATAAGTGAACTGAACAAACTCTCAACATACAACATGGAAAAATATTTAACAGAGATGAGGAGAGAAAGGCGGAGAGAGACGAAGATAACGAGAGCAACAAAAGTCAACCGAAAACTAAAACGAGGAAACAATGTCGAAGCGCATGTAGCGCTTGGCTTCACTGTAACTGTAACTTCACTGTAACTGTAACTTCACTGTAACGAAGGTGGAGACGAAGAAAGACCAGCGTGTCTTCTGTGCCTTAAAATGTTGGCAGCGGACAGCGTGAAGCCAAATAATTGAAGGCGTCACTTAAAGACATTACACCCCAATCACGCCGATAAGCCGCTTGAGTTTTTAATCGAAAACGTGACGCGCAGAGCCAGCGATCATCCCGCTTTATGACAACTACTTCAGAAAAGCTGAGCTGCAAAACGGGCGCGTTGGGAGACATGAGTTCTGAATGAATTTTTCAGTATCAAATTCCAGTCGGTTCTAAAATGTTTCTGGTTTAAATAAGGATTTCATTCGTTTCTGATACAAACTACAAAACTGTTAGCGATTGTCCGTTCTTCCCCGGGGGGGGGGGGGGGGCTACGCGGAGTAGTGGCGTAACACCGCTCGCGCCTAGTGAGCGCTCCCGGGTACCGACCACGCGGGGAATATAGCGAGGAACCCTCCCACGAGTGCGACCCACGGCCAGAAGATGTGCAGCGCCACAACGTGGTTGTACGCGGAAGGAAAGTTCAAACAGACACCGGGATGAAATCCAAAAGGTAGAATTGAATAAAAATTGGTGTGGGAACAGCAACAAAAAGGGGAAACAAACGAACAACGTAACACAGGGTATCATAACCACAAAACAAAGACGTGCGACAACTTACAGGAAAAATAAGAATAAATAACAAAACCAACTGAACACCCAACTGAAACAATTAAGGTCCAATTAAGGCACCTGTGACAAAAACAAAGTTAATCAAATGATTCTAAGTCGATCTATATTTCTTTCTTTTTTGTTTTCTTTATTGTTATAAAGAGGTGTACTTATAACAAATTTATAGACAAATCATACTACAGTGGTCGTAGTAGACGGGTTGGGGGGGGGGGGGTGAGGTGAGTGTGTGTGTGTGTGGGGGGGGGGCAAAATGTTTTCTTTTTCCTAGGGGGGGGCTTAACAGAAAATAATAGAGAATCACTGGACTAGGGCCAAGACAGCAGCACCACCACCAAAGATGCACAGAACATGAGGCCACTGATGACCCATTTTTTACTGCTGTACCACCTACTCTCAAAAAACCTTTACCCCCCCCCCCCCCCCATCCATCACCCCTCATCAGAGCCTCGCCTCGCAGATGTTCTGGAAGGATCTGAACCAACATGAACCATTTGAAATTCCGCGATAACATTTCATTCATCCATTATCTTCCGCTTTATCCTCTATTAGGGTCGCGTTGGGGTTCCCCATGCCCATCCAGGGGAGAACGTTTCGGGCGCTGGGCAGACCTATCCTATCGTTGGGCACACACTCACTCACACAGACACACTCTACATGGGGCAATTTGGAGAACTCAATTGACTTGATCCATGTTTTTGGACTGTGGGAGTAAATCGGAGAACCCGGAGGAAACCCACGCGGACACGGGGAGAACATGGAAACTCCACCCAGATGGGGATTCCAACCGGGAAACCCTAGCGCTGAGAGGAGAACGTGCTGACCACTGAGCCACCGTGCCGCCCGATAATAACATTTGTTCATTAAAATGACCAGCAAGAGCCAACGTGGTAGAACCGAGTGTTCCAGCAACGGGTGGGCGTGGCTTTGTTTGTGTTTAATGAGGATGCGTCAGCAGTCAACAGCTGGCTGCGGCAATAAAAGAGCAGCTTTAGGTGGCTCACGCAGCGAGTGTGCGGCTGCCACGAGACCAAACACATCAGAGCTGAAGTAAAGAAGTCAGCAGCCGCGGAGCCGGCGCTCAGCCGCAGACCACATTTCCTGCACGGCCTTTAAAGCTCTCGGATTGCCATCGGGAGCTTCAGATGTGCCGCGGGGAGGCGGCGCGTCACAGTCAGAAACAGAATTTCCAAAATTGCCCCATTCCACTGTGATTTTGAAGTCAGGAAATGTGAGCGCGTGCGGATGGAGGGCTCGGCTTCCTGCGACGCCGATAAACAGAAAAGTGCTGCATTATTTAGAACGGAAATCAACGTCTCATCGGAACGCCGTGAGATTACACACTCACAGACGAACAGCACAAAGGGTCGCCCATCATACAATTTACCCCCAAAGCACCGCACTCCTGAGGGTTAACCCCCGGATCTCAAGGTAACCATGGGAACTATGGGTACACATTTACCCAGCAGTCACTTTTCAGATACGATTCACATCTTAATAGCAGCTTTACTCATTCATTCATTCATTCATTCATTCATTATCTCCCGCTTTATCCTCTATTAGGGTCGGGGGGGGTTCCCCATGCCCATCCAGGGGAGAATGTTTCCGGCGCTGGGCAGATAGACCCAGGACAGGGCGCCAATCCATCGCTGGGCACACACTCACTCACACAGACACACTCTACATGGGGCAATTTGGAGAACTAAATTGACTTGATCCATGTTTTTGGACTGTGGGAGGAAACCGGAGAACCCGGAGGAAACCCACGCGGACACGGGGAGAACATGGAAACTCCACCCAGATGGGGATTCGAACCGGGAATCCCTAGCGCTGAGAGGAGAACGTGCTAAACCACTAAGCCACCGTGCCGCCTGAATAAAATTCCCCTGAGTTTCCACTGTAAACCACGCTCTCCACCGATCGCTGGGGCGGATGCTCCAACCCCTCAGAGGTGATGAGACATCTTCGGCAGCTTCTTGGTGTTTCGTATAGAGTATATAAACCTCCTCAGGACCCTAACAAATAAGCACGTCCAATGTGATGGTGATTCATAAAGAACCAACACTGTGCAGCGTGTCTGTATTTTTCGTTGTGCACCATGTGACGACATGGTGGTGGTGCTGATGGTGGTGCTGCTGCTGCTGGTGGTGCTGCTGATGGTGGTGCTGATGGGGGCAGCTATTTTTAGACACTTGTTGGGAGTCTCCAAGGTATACAGACTGGGAACCTCCGCCTTTGAGGTACCACGCTACAAAGTGTGTAACCCTGAAAGTGTGAGGAGGTTCTTTATTTTCTCCGAGTGGAACAGAAAGTCTTCAGAGCGAGTTCTCAGAACTTTAATAGTCTGGAGTTTGGAGAGTGAAAGCATTAAACCAGAAACTTTCAGCCTCAGTTCTGAACGCCGAGAAGAATTTCCACCGGTGTGAAAGCGCTTTATGATAATACAAAGCTTGTGGTGAAATCCTCTCTGTGTGTGTGTGTGTGTGTGTGTGTGTGTGTGTGTGTGTGTGTGTGTGTGTGTGTCTTGAGTGTATTTGTGCATCACCGAATGTGTCAGTTCTAGTTAGACCTTAACAGATTCGCTGAGCACTGACAGCTTTATTAAACTTTAAACCTGCTTCTAACTGCTTCAAACACACACACACACACACACACACACACACTCACGCACATTTGCACACACACACTCGCACACACACTTGCGCACACACACACACGCACACTTGCACACACGCACACACACTTGCACACACGCACACACACACGCACACACGCGCACACACTCACTCACTCACACGCACACTTGCACACACGCACACACACTTGCACACACACTCACTCACACTCACTCACACTCACACTTGCACACACGCACACTTGCACACACGCACACTCACTCACACACACACACACACGCACGCACACTTGCACACACGCACACTTGCACACACACACTCACTCACTCACACACACACACGCACACTTGCACACACACACGCACACTTGCACACACACACACACTCACTCACACACACTCACTCACTCACACTCACTCACTCACACACACACACACACACACACGCACACTTGCACACACACACACACTCACTCACACACACTCACTCACTCACACACACACACACCCACGCACACTTGCACACACACACACACACACACACACACAGTATGATGACTGAATGAGTGAGATGACGGGCGGCTCATCCCCCGCCTCCCTCAGTCCCTCAGACTGTCCCGTCTCGGTCCTCGCTGCGGTCCTCGCCGCGGTTCTGTCGGGGGGGAATTAGCACGCGCGTGCGGGCGCGTGCCGCGGTCAGGCGATGGGCTCTTAATTAAGAAGCAGTCCATAACGAGACTCTAACGAGGTTGCGCTAATGAGGTCATGGGCTAGGGGAGGAGTCGCCGTCACTCATCAGCTATGACACGGCGGGGCAGACAATACCCCCCCCCCCCAACCCAACCTCCCAGGGGGTCTGACGCGGGCTAAAAGTGTGACACATTTCCACACAGAACCCCCCCCCCCCACTCCTCACCACCACCACCCCCCCACCCCCCGCCCCCCCGCCCAAACATATATCAATCACACAAACACTCACCAATCACAAGTCTGCTACATGGATGTAATCACACGGTGGAGCTTTTTTATTATCCGCAACCCTGATATTTATGGTGGATATGCACTTGTGTGTGTGTGTGTGTGTGTGTGTGTGTGAGAGTGTGTGTGTGTGTGAGAGTGTGTGTGTGTGTGTGTAAGAGTGTGTGTGGATGGACTGTAAGTATATTGCTTTACTATTTTAAGCTGGTACAGAGAGCGAGAAAGAGGGAGAGGGTGAAGTGAAGGTGACTTTGGGCGCGAGGCACCGTAATTGGGTACACATACAAATGACTCCTTCTCTCCTCTACACCTCCCTCCCTCCCGTCCTCCCTCCCGTCCTCCCTCCCTCGTGCTCCCTGCCTCTTTCTCTCTGGAATACAGAGAACGTTCTCTCCATCCCTCCCTCTCTCCATTTCACTTTTGCTGCTCCCTCCAAGCGTGATTATATTTCCAAGAATGAGACGGATGATTGACTACCAAAATGGAGACGGGAGGCCATAAACAGACCGACACACACCACACACACACACACACACACACACACACACACACACACACACACACACACAGTAAGTCGGAGCCGCACTGTTGGTCCACTGAATCTCATTTCGGATGCTACAACTTATTATTATTTCTTTTTTTTTTTTTTTTTGCAGTGATGATTAAATTAACATCGTTGCTTCAGCGTCCTCTCCGTCCTCGCCGTGTCCTTCCTCTGAAAAGCTGAACAAACAACAGGAAGGGAGAGCAGACGACCCCATGCTTCATTACTGACGAGCAGAATGTAAAGCAGCGCAACAGAGGCCTGAGACACGAACCTCGAACCGGACAAAGCGGACAGACTTTATACACCGCGAGGACAAAACCAGTCAAAGAACAACAAGTTAATTAGATGCATCACTAAACTGACCCATGGCAGTCGCGGTCCGGTCAGCGGTCAGGGAGCCACGCGTTTCTCATTATTTATGCGACAAAGAAGAAAGAAAAATTTTAGGTCTTAGATGGAAAGTTAGGAGTTACTATGGGAACACATTAAATCCGGCAGGTGGTATCATTTTGGTCATGTGATCAGGTTCCGAAATCAGAACTGGGATCACGTCTGAAGACGTGGACGATCACGAACGACCTGCAGGACATCGCCACCATGTGGACTGACTGGCTTTGGCAAGAGCGGGGGAAATTGGCAGTTCTAAGTTGCCCCATTGAATCGTCTTTATATATTGTGTGTGTGTGTGTGACGGTGGCTTAGTGGTTTAGCATGTTCTCCTCTCAGCACTAGGGATTCCCGGTTCGAATCCCCATCTGGGTGGAGTTTCCATGTTCTCCACGTGTCTGCGTGGGTTTCCTCCGGGTTCTCCGGTTTCCTCCCACAGTCCAAAAACATGGATCAAGTCAATTGAGTTCTCAAAATTGCCCCATATAGAGTGTGTTTGTGAGTGAGTGTGTGCCCAGCGATAGATTGCCCCCCTGTCCTGGGTGTATCTGCCCAGCGCCCGAAACGTTCTCCCCTGGATGGGCATGGGGAACCCCCCCTCCCCACGAGACCCTAATAGAGGATAAAGCGGAAGATAATGAATGGATGGATGTGTGTGTGTGTGTGTGTGTGTGTGTGTGTGTCTGCAGAGAACTCCAATGTTCTCATCTGGAAGGGCAGATACACCCAGGAGAGGGCGCCATCCATTGCTGGGCACACACTCACTCATTATACAAGATTTAGATAGGGACAACTTGGAGCACCAGTATTTAGCCCAATATTTTGGGACTGTAGGAAGAAAGTGGAGAACCCCAGGAGAAAAATAAAGGAAAAAAAAAAAAAAAAATACACCGACACGGGACATGGAACCTCCACCCAGATTGGGTTTCGAACCTGGACCCCCTGCTGAGAGGCAGACAGGCTCACCGCTACGCCGCGGTTTAAAGGTTAAACCTTTTAAAATCTCAGCAGCCCTCGGGCGGGAAGTTAAAAAAAAAAAAAAAAAAAAAAAAAAAAAAAAAGAGCCTGAGCTCGCACTCCGAAGATGATCTCGCTTCGACCTCCTAAGTAAAGTCCATCGGAAAGAGTTGATGTTATGACACTAAGCCGGCTAATTAACATCGATGATGGCACGCAGGGAGCGGGAGGCAGCGCACTCAAAGTGATGCCACAGCAACCACCTGGCCTTAAATGCCAGCCAAACAAAAGAGCTCATTACCGACTGCAGCAAACCCGCCGGGACCCGCGCTCGGGAAGATTTAGTCAAGGTTGTTCGCCACCGCCTCAGTCCACTGCGAAACCGTACCGTACCCCGAAACAGCACGGTCATTCTGAAAGGCCAGCGATGAGGACGTAATGAGGAGCTGCTAATAGAACGGCATCGCAGAACAGCATCACTGCCCTTTTCAAGCGCACGCCGCTCATGCCGGTGCTAATTATGAGCCGTATTTACGGCTTGGCAGACATTTCCCCGTCGGTGTGAAAAGCCAGTTATTAAGGTAACCACCGTCGTCCCTGCCCTCTGCGATAATATGTGCCGAGCACCAGCGAAGGTTCTAAATGGTCAGCTGAGACAATGGAGCAAAGGGAATCCTGTAAAATACATTCAATTACTGCCACGCTAAACACCAGTCATTATTATTTGGGAAACAGGAGTCTGAAAAGTCAAGCAAACCGCATGTCAGTGTAATGGATTAATACACACGGCCCAATTTCAGCGTTATTCAGCGTGCCCTCAACCGCACGGCTCGGTTTGGGGCGGGGCGGTGTGTATTTGCGGGGCGGTGTGTATTTGCCGTCGTAGCAACGGAAAAGTACGCCTTCAAGTTCATTGATTTATTTATTTAGTATCGTACAAGAACAGCGGCACGGTGGCTTAGTGGTCGGCACGTTCTCCTCTCAGCGCTAGGGATTCCCGGTTCGAATCCCAGTCTGGGTGGAGTTTCCATGTTCTCCCCGTGTCCGCGTGGGTGTTCTCCGGTTTCCTCCCACAGCCCAAAAACATGGATCAAGTCAATTGAATTCTCCAAATTGCCCCATATAGAGTGTGTCTGTGTGAGTGAGTGTGTGCCCAGCGATAGATTGGCGCCCTGTCCTGGGTGTATCTGCCCAGCGCCCGAAACGTTCTGCTCTGGATAGGCATTTGGAACAGAACAGATGGGGAACAGATTCCCGGTTCGAATCCCCATCTGGGTGGAGTTTCCATGCTCTCCCCGTGTCCGCGTGGGCTTTCTCCGGGTTCTCCGGTTTCCTCCCACAGTCCAAAAACTTGGATCAAGTCAATTGAGTTCTCCAAATTGCCCCATATAGAGTGTGTCTGTGTGAGTGAGTGTGTGCCCAGTGATGGATTGGCGCCCTGTCCTGGGTCTATCTGCCCAGCGCCCGAGATGTTCTCCCCTGGATGGGCATGGGGAACCCCACCGCGACCCTAATAGAGGATAAAGCAGGAGATAATGAATGAATGTACAAGAACATCGTCTCAGAGCAGCTCTACAGCGTTAGGAGTCTGAACCCCCAAAGAGCAAGCCGAAGCAACAGCGGCAAGGAAAAAAAACCCTGTGAAGTTGTGAACCTTGTGAGGACCATGATGGCTCAGTGTTTAGGGTGTCGGGCTGCCAATCCAAAGGTTA
>JAFMOC010001593.1:0-14052 GCA_019802505.1 Corydoras sp. C115
TTGATGGCGATCAACAGAAAAAAAAAAAAAAAAAAAACTGGAAGCCTCAGATTTTAAAATGCCGGAAAAAAAATCGGCCGAGGCACGTGATCTGGGAACGGGGGCCGCGTCACCAGTACATAGCTGCAAAAAGGTAGTGGGAAATCCACCTCCTGCTGTGGGGAACTGGGTCACTCACCCCTTTTTCCTGCAGACCCTGTGGGGTCATCTGAAGCGCTGTCTGCGCAGTAGAAACCCTAGCGAGGGAAGCGGGGTGCGTCCACTCCGATTTCCTGCAAAAACGGAGATCCATCAAACCCCAAACACGCGTTAATAGTGTGAAAAATGCGGGGGAGAACAAAAATCCTTTTTCCGGGGGAAAGGGGCGATTCCCCGACCGCCTAAATAGGAATAAGTGGGTGGAGAAAACGTCACCAGCTGTAATCAAAAAACGGGGGAGACGGCCCGTGATTGGCGGGGAGACGGGCGAACCGCGGGAACACTGACACGCAAAGATTTTTAACTTTATAACGCGCTTTATTAATCAATTGTATCTGCTTCTTGTAGTGTAAAAGATATGGATATCATTGTTGTATAACGTATAGAAAACTGTCAACATCTGATATCGCTATCATGATATTCCGTAATATCCCTATATAAAAGAATTCAATTAGCTAGGCTCTAGAAATCCTTTCCAAAAGGCGTGCCATATCTTTGGAGAAACCCAGATAAGCCTGAACCATCTTCTAGGCCCACTAGTTAAAACTAAAAGAGTTTCACCATTTTCTGTTTTGATCTGTTGAGACATGCAGAACAAATAGTCCTGTGTCATTTTTAAGGAAACTGGGTAAATGCTTACTTTATTGATCCCCAAAATAAATGTAGAGAAACAAAGATGGAAATAATGATATACCCAAAGCAAAATGTATGCTAATAATGATGTCTAGTAACGTCAGTGGATATTGTACATTCTCCATCACTGACTGAAATTCTCATAATATTCAGTCAGTACTAAGGGAATGCCACAGCACAATAAATCTAACACAAGTTTTTGAGATCCACAAGGTCCTTGCTAAATAATGTTTCTTAAATATGACCTCTGGATATGGATAAATCATTTGTCTTTGTAGTAGATGATTTTTCACTGAATAGCGATGTTTCTACGGTAATAATTATTCCCTCTTATTAGTAACCTATGTACCTGCTGCTGTAGCTAAAGCTGAAGATGAAGTAGACCCTCACAGCGTCCTCCTCAGTCATGTCTTTCTCATCATCAGTGTCCGAAGCATCACTGTCCATTGTAATTTTCTCTGAAAAAAACACAGTAATTACATTGATACAACTATAGAATTGTTCACGAAACAAAAAACAGTGTGGGATGCACAACAGGGCTACACTGGGGCTAATTGTTTAATATGAATGCATCTTAATTCAATGCAAGAGAGTAGCTGCCAAAAATGCTCTAGATATGAAATTGTGTGATAATATACATATTGACATTCAGAGAAACCAGTTTTACCTTGTAAATCGATGCTCATCTCCTCTAGATTTTGTCCTTTAAATTCAGACAGCCGTCTTCGCTCCATTGCCATAAGTACTTTAGTTAGTCTTGGCTAGCTGTAGCGTTCCTTCAGGTAGCCTATAATACTGGCGATGGACCTTGTTGTCATGGCCAAGAAAGTCATTGGGATCATTCATTTCATTGTCCTTTAAGCTTAGAACCTTGGACATTGTGGCTATGTGCTTTCTAAGTTTGGTGGATGATAATGCTTCTGGGTGGTTTCCGCCACAGTTTTACGCAACCTGCCTTATAACATGTGAAAACACTGAAGTAAGTAAGAGCTTGTGGTCTCCCAAACATGAACTGATTCTCATCAGGCACTTTGCAATCTGCGAGTCTTGACAAGTAACTCCATAACCTCTAGCATGTCTGGCATGAGAAGAATTGGGACATTTCGTCCATGTTTTGCTTTTATCTCTATTCGCTGAAAGTGCCCACAAAGCTTTTTTTCTATGTCAGTTAAAGCAAGCTGAACATCTGTATGCATCATCGATGTATCTCTTAGCGTGAATGCAACAAGTGGCATCTTGGACACTTCTCCTTCTCTTATACGATTGAAAATTATTATTTCACAAAGAGCGTTTTTTGCAAATTCTGCCCAGTTCTTCTTTGTTTGTTCATCTGTGAGTTTTGTTTGCAACTCTATTCTTTGTGTTTTGAGGTACTTGTGTAGTTTTTTCACATCGTCAGTGAATGGTAAAAGCTGTGGAGCATTATATTTTGCTTCATTTAAAAGGCCTTAGAAGACACACACTCATTCCATTTAGTGTCACAAATTTGTTTAAATGCCTGCACATTGTTTAGAATATTCTGGTCACCACAAATCATGGCTTATTTGCAATTTTTTTCATGTTATGGCCTTTCATGTTATAACTTGAGTGTCAGAGATGGGGTCTTGAATGTGTTTGTTTCTTTATCCAGTCCAGCCACTTTCTGAACTGCTTCAATCATTCATTCATTCATTCATTCTGTTACGGTTTACCCATGGAAACCGTGAGGAGTAGGTGGATCCGCTACTCGGAACGACAAGGTCGGGGCGGGGATTAGGTGTCAAACAGAGTTTATTCAGCCACACACAGGTAAACGTAACATTGACAGGTGAAACGAGCGGCTGCGGCGCTGGGGCCCGACGTCAGCGGGGCCGTGTTCCAATCCGCAGCGTCGAGCAGGGTGGAGTGTGGCTGAATACCAGGTGAACACAGGGGGAACGTAGAAAATGGAACAGAGGCATGAACACAGGACCAAACGGAGACGAGGTGCAACAGGACGAGACGAGACCAGGACGGAGCGAGAACAGACCAGGAACAGGGCGAGACTAAGAACAGATCGAGACTAGGAACATGGCGAGACTGAGAACAGGGGACAAGGGTGTGGGCCAGAGTGGACGAGGCGTGATAAGGGTAGGTGCACAAACCAGGACCATCTAGCCAGGAGTGACGGGAGTGAGCTGCTTAAATAGGGAACAGTGATCAGGAACCCAGGTGAACACAGAGACCAACCCACACCATGTGACCAAAACAAACCGTGACCATGTGACAATAACAAAGCATGACATGACAGAACTAAACACGTGACCATAGCAAAGCATAACAAGCACTAAACATAACATAGGACCATAACACAGCATGACAAAGGCTAAACGCAACACATGACAATAACAGTACTCTAAACAAAACATGACATTACTCAAAACGAAACACAGGAACATAAATCCTGACAATACACAAAACGGGACCATAACATAACATGACTGAGAACACACACACACCAGGTGACACAAACAAAGCATACATGATACTAAACACGACACACGAACATAACTAAGCAAAACTAAGAATACACACAACATGACACTGACAAGGCAATACATGACACTAAACACAACACGCGGACATAACTAAGCAAACATGACACTGACAAGGCAATACATGAAACTAAACCCAACACGCGAACATAACTAAGCAAAACTAAGAATACAAACAGATAACACTGACAACGCATACATGACACTAACAACACGTGAACATAACTAGGCATAACTATAGTGCAGACTAAATGAGGGGCGGGGCTACCCCTGGAGGCACCACCCCTCCGTGACCGACCATAACACATTCATTCATTATCTCCCGCTTTATCCTATATTAGGGTCGCGGTGGGGTTCCCCATGCCCATCCGGGGAGAACGTTTCGGGTGCTGGGCAGATACACCCAGGACAGGGCGCCAATCTATCGCTGGGCACACACTCACTCACACACACACTCTATATGGGGCAATTTTTGAGAATTCAATTGACTTGATCCATGTTTTTGGATTATGGGAGGAAACCGGAGAACCCAGAGGAAACCCAGGCAGACAAGAGGAGAACATGGAAACTTGGAAAACATGGATTCGAACCGGGAATCCCTAGTGCTGAGAGGCAAACGTGCTAACCACTAAGCCACCGTGCCGCCCCGCTTCAATCACATAATGGAAATTCGACTGTTCAAATAAATCAGTCATAACTTTTAACTTGCCATCTTTCTGTCATTGAAGAACCAGTCGCCCAGTCTCATGCATCTTTTGTCTAATATATTCATGTTTTGTGACACCAAACTTATTAAATAGGTGTTCCCCCAATTTCAGAATAAATTTTTTGTTTTGGACAGCATGTGTAATGTTGTCTATATGCATGTCATTTAGTAGGTTCCAAAATTGTGTATTTACTTTCTCCGGAACAGGCTGAATATATTTGCAAAGGGCCTGCACTCTAGTTTTGCCAGGCTTTAAACTTTTGACATTTTTGTTCAGGCAACATCTCTGCATGTACTTCCAAAGTGATGGATAAAAGCTTCTGCTAAATGAAGGCTTGAGGTAAGCCTCAAAGTGAATGCAGTGCAAATAATCAGAATGTTTACCAGGTGTTTTTGATTGCTGTGAAGGTATAACTCTCAATAAATACAATATGCAATAACCAAGCCTTTACCTTGCTTAAGCACCTGATTGTTATAAACTCAATTCCCTCGATTTCTGAGCAAAGTAAACTGTATTCTTCATCCTTTTCGCCGCTTGTTGAGATTTTCTGACATGCCACTTTGTGCTGATCCGTCACTCACACTTTCTTACATTTACATTTAGTCATTTAGCAGAAGCTTTTATCCAAAGCGACTTACAAATGAGAACACCACAAGTCAGAAGCCATGAAGAAAACCTACTATACTGTAAATTCATCAAACCTGATTGTTATTCGATGCTGCGCCCCCCCCCCCCCCCTTTTTTTTTTCTTCTGCAACAGGTATTTGTTAGAGATGCGTCTTAAGTAGTTTCTTAAAACTGTTTAGTGATACAGAGTTGGGAAGATCGTTCCACCATTTTGCGGTGGTGAACGCCACGGAGTGAGAATTTGCCGCCTGGTGATTCCACCTCACCGAAGAGCTATCATCACTGGAGCGAAGTGAACGAGTCGGAGTGTATTTTGAAAAGATAGAGTGAAGGTAGGAGGGGGAAGATCCAGAAATGGTTCTGTATGCCAGAGTCAGTGACTTGTACTGAATGCGAGCAGCTACAGGAAGCCAATGGAGGGAAGTGAGTAATGGAGTGACATGAATTCGCTTGGGCTGGTTAAACACAAGTCGGGCTGAGGAGTTTTGAATCAGTTAAAGAGGTCTGATTGTGGAAGCTGGGATACCGGCAAGTAGCGCATTACAATAATCAAGCCGGGATGAGACTAGGGCTTGAACAAGCAGTTGGGTAGTGTCACGGTTTGTTTTGTTCACGTGGTGTGGGTTGGTTTCTGTGTCACGCCCCCGTAATCACGCGCACCTGGGATCAGTCACCATTTTGTTATAAATACCCTACACGACCGACCCTCACCGCCAGTTTGTCTCGTGCCACGCCGTTTGCCTGCCTTGACACTACTAGCCCGTCCACGTTTGTTTAGTCCTGGTTACCTCGTCTCGTGTTCTTGTTCATGACTGTCTATGTGCTGTTCGCCTCGCCGCCTAGTGCACTCCGTTCCGGTACCATGTTCATTTGCATTACTTCCGTTGACGTCATCACCCCTCGCCTCACCCTCTCCTCGTCCTGTGCTTTGTGTTTGCCGTGCTTGGATTTAATAAACACCACTGTTGACTGTACCTGCGTTCAGCTCGTTGTCTCCGAGTAGCGGATCCGCCTCGCTTGGTCGTGAGACCGTTACATTACAAACTGGCCAACATGGATCCCTCGGAGCGACGCGCTGTCGGAGCGAAGCCAGCATCACCACCACCAGCCGGACAGCGGCCCGACTCATGGCTAGAGCTGCTGTATGGTCGCCAGGAGGAACTGGCGGATCTGCTGAGCCAGTTATCCCTCCAGCTGCAGACTGCGCTCTCCGCGCTGCCCGCAGTGCCAGCACCGGTGACCACACCTCCGAACCAGGTACAGAACCCGCCGCTCGCGGTTGCATCTCGCTCCGACGGTGCCTCTGTTCTCCCGGAGCCTTATGGTGGAGAGCTCCAACGTTGTCGGGGGTTTTTATTCCAGTGCCAGCTGTACTTCAGCATCCGTCCCACGTGCTTCCCCACGGATGCCCATAAAATCGCGTTCGTCATCAGGTTGCTATGTGGACGCGCTCTCAGCTGGGCAGAGGCGGCACAGGGTCTGACGTTACCCCTGGGTTCATCGTTTGCCTCATTCTTGGAGAGATTTCGTGCGGTATTTGATCGGCCGGACTATTCAGAGGACATTGAGACGCGTATACTCTCAATACGGCAGGGGGTTCGTTCTGTAGCTGAGTTTGCCGTGGAGTTTCAGACCCTCGCCGCGGAGTCGGGATGGTGTGAGCGCTCGCTTCGCGGCGTGTTCCGCCACGCACTCAGTGACCGCATGCGGGATGAACTTGCCACCCGCGATCGCCCAGACTCTCTCCAAGAACTCATCAACCTCGCCATACGTATAGACGGACGTATGAGCCTACGACGCCATGAACACCAGGTCCGCACTAACGCTCCGTCTCGAGCATCTCCGAAACCTTCTAGGGACTCCTCCCAGCCCGAGCCGCCAGAAGGGGTCGAACCTATGCAGCTGGGACGCGCCACCCTGGCCCCTGAGGTCCGGAACCGCCGCAAGGACCAGGGGCTCTGCTTCTACTGTGGTGGAGGGGACCACCAGCTACGAGACTGCACGGTGCGCCCAAAAGACCTGACTCGGCAGTAGGACTTGGGGTTCTGTCGCGTCCCTCAGTAAAACCCCAAGCTCAGCGACTCAGCTTGCCGGCGGTACTCACCATCCTGGAGAAACAGGTGACCGTAGACGTTCTATTAGATTCTGGGGCAGAGGAGAATCTGATAGACGTGGGCTTTGCTAATCGCTATGGTCTGATTGTTTCTCCTCTAGCGAATCCTCTCCACACCCTGGCGCTGGATGGCAGACGGCTGTCCCCCATCAAGTTCAAGTAAGTTCAAGTAATTTATTTATATAGCGCTTTTTACAACAGTACATTGTCACAAAGCAACTTTACAGAATGAAAAGCCTTTAAACCCCCAAAGAGCAAGCCGAAGCGACAGTGGCAAGAAAAAACTCCCTTTTATGTTGTTATTTAAGGAAGAAACCTTGGGAGGACCAAGACTCAGTGGGGGACTCATCCTCCTTGAGCGGCCGGGCAGCAACAACAGTGTAGGACAGCCATGTAGAGATATTAAACAAATGGAAAAACTAACAACTGGAAAACTATATGTGAGTCCATTAGGGGGCGTCCTGCAGGACCGCCTTGTCAGGTTCCATACAGTATTAGTCAGCAGAGCCATGGATGAAGGTCTCCAGGAAGCCAGTCACACCTCAAAAGAAACAGACAAGGAAGGCAGTTAGAGCTAATAATAAAGCACGGCATTTAATTAATAAGTAATTAATTGACACAGTGCAGCATGTGACTCCGGCATCACTGACTAGAGCAGCAGAACTAAAAGAGGCAGATACTGCAGACTCTACATAGTTGGGATGGCGCCCCGGAACAGCATCATTTCAGCACCACACCCCCCCATTAATGATGAGATGGGTGAAGAGGTGAAACGACAGCATACACTGATCAGAGATTACCCCCCAACACAGCCAAGTCTGAGATCTACATCTTTATCTACAGGGGATTAATTAAACGCAAGATTAAATAAATGTGTTTTTAATTTATTTTTAAAGATTAATAGTGATTCAGAATCACGAACAGTAACTGGAAGGCTATTCCAAAGTTGAGGAGCCTTGTGGGAGAACGCTCTTCCACCAGCAGTAATTTTATTTATTCTAGGAGCTAAGAGTAAACCAGCACCTTGAGATCGAAGCTCACGTGTTGGCTTGTATGATTGAATCAGCTCACTCAGATACTGTGGAGCCTGATTATGTAGAAATTTATAAGTTATTAATAAAATTTTGTACTCGATACGAAACTTAACTGGTAGCCAGTGCAGGTTTGATAACACAGGACTGATATGATCAAACTTTCGTGTTTTAGTTAAAACTCTAGCTGCAGCATTCTGCACAAGTTGTAATTTCTGTAATGATTTATTAGAACATCCTGCCAGAAGTGAATTACAATAATCTAACCTTGAGGTAATAAAAGCATGAATTAGTTTTTCTGCATCTTGGAGGGAGAGGATATTTCGTAGCTTCGAAATGTTGCGAAGGTGAAAGAATGCAATTCTAGTAATATTGCTAATGTGCTTTGTAAAGGAGAGATCTGAATCAATAATGACACCGAGATTATTTACAGATGAACTGGGGTCTAATTAAAGAGTTATCAAGGTTTAACATAGTGTTAGAAGCTTTGTTAATTGTGTCCTTGGGTCCAACTATCAGAAACTCTGTTTTATCAGAATTTAGCAGTAGGAAGTTTTTTGACATCCATATTTTAATATCTTGGATGCAGTCCTCGAGCTTAGTGACTGAACAACCATCATTAGGGTTAGCTGAAACATATAACTGTGTATCATCGGCATATGAGTGGAAACTGATTCTATGTTTACGAATAATTGATCCCAATGGAAGCATATATAATGCAAATAGGAGTGGGCCCAGAACTGACCCTTGTGGGACGCCATATTTAACTTTAGCAAGATCAGAATATTTGTTGTTAACACAGGTGAATTGATATCGATCTGTCAGGTAGGATTTAAACCACTGGAGTGCAGTGTAATGCCCACAATGTTTTCTAATCTATCAACTAAGATGTTATGGTCTATAGTGTCAAAGGCTGCACTGAGATCTAATAATACAAGAAAAGAGATTTGGTTATTATCCGAGGACATTAATAAGTCATTAACGACTTTAATTAAGGCTGTCTCAGTGCTATGATGAGACCTAAAACCTGACTGAAAAACTTCATGAACATTGTTAGTTAGAAGATGGTGATTCAGCTGGTTGAACACTATTTTTTCTAGGATTTTAGAGACAAAAGGAAGGTTTGATATTGGTCTATAGTTGGACAGTATTAGAGGATGTAAATTAGGTTTTTTAAGTAATGGTTTAATGACTGCACACTTCAGATTTTTGGGGACATAGCCTATTTTAAGTGATGAATTTATAATGTTTATAAAAGGCTCTGTAATATTTGGTAGGAGGTCTTTAAGCAGGTTTGTAGGTATTGGGTCTAACATACAGGATGTTGTCTTTGATTGTGTAATTAATGAGACAAGCTCTTTTTTAGATATGGGGTTAAAGGTATTTAACTCTTGTACTATATTATTTTCTCTACCACTAGATTTTTCAGAAATCATTGATGGTTGATTGGTTACGCTACGCAATGCATTAGATGATTTAAGTCTTATGTTTTCAATTTTATCACTAAAGAAATTCATGAAATCATTGCTGCTGAACTGTGAGTTAATCTGTGAATCTGATTCAGTAGCACTTCGAGTTAATTTGGCAATGGTACTAAAGAGGAATCTTTGGTTGTTTTTGTTGTTCTCTATTAATTCAGAATAATATTTAGTCTTCGCTGCATTGAGTGCATGTTTGTACTTAGTCATACTGTCCTTCCATGCAACCCTAAT
The DNA here is from genome assembly GCA_019802505.1 of Corydoras sp. C115. Classification (NCBI taxonomy): domain Eukaryota; kingdom Metazoa; phylum Chordata; class Actinopteri; order Siluriformes; family Callichthyidae; genus Corydoras; species Corydoras sp. C115. The sequence goes on from JAFMOC010001593.1 coordinate 9,535, forward strand.
CACTCACCGCACCTCGCCTACGCGGCTGACGCTGGAGGGCAACCACCAGGAGAGGATTTGCTTTGGGGTGTTCCAGTCCCCCGAGGCCCCCATCATTCTGGGATACCCCTGGCTTCGCAAACATAACCCCCACATTGACTGGGTCAGCTTCCGCATCCTGACCTGGGGAACTGATTGCCACTCTACATACCTGCTCGCCGCTGCCTTCCCCGGCAATCCTCCGCCCTCGATCAGCCCCAGCCCTGTGGACCTCTCCTCGGTGCCCAAGGAGTACCATGACCTTGGGGAGGTCTTCAGCAAAGACAGGGCATGCCAGCTTCCGCCTCACAGGGCCTATGACTGCGCCATCAACCTCCTGCCCGGGGCTCCTCTTCCGTCAAGCCGGATCTACCTGCTGTCCCGTCCGGAGAGGGAAGCCATGGAGAGGTACGTGTCGGAGTGCCTCGCCACCGGACTAATTCGACCTTCAACATCCCCCGTAGGGGCCGGCTTCTTCTTTGTCTCCAAGAAGGACGGCACCCTACGTCCCTGCATCGACTACAGGGGACTCAATGCCATCACGGTCCCCTACAAATACCCTCTGCCATTAATTTCTTCCGTATTTGAGTCTTTGCAGGGAGCAACCATCTTCACCAAGCTGGACCTGCGAAACGCCTACCATCTGGTCCGTGTAAGGGAGGGGAACGAATGGAAGACGGCATTCAACACCCCCAGCGGCCACTACGAAAACCGCGTGGTTCCCTTCGGCCTCAAGAACGCCCCGGCCGTGTTCCAGTCCCTGGTGAACGATGTGTTGCGGGACTTCCTGGACAGATTCATCTTCGTCTATCTGGATGACATTCTGATCTTCTCCAGGACACCTGGCGAGCATACCCGGCACGTACGACTTGTCCTGAACCGTCTGCTGCAGAACCGCCTTTTCGCCAAAGCTGAGAAGTGTAACTTCCACCAGCGGTCGGTACCCTTCCTGGGGTTCATCCTGTCACCGGGGGCAGTACGACCGGACCCCGAGAAGGTGAGGGCCATCACTGACTGGCCGACCCCCATCTCTAGGACTGAACTACAACGTTTCCTGGGGTTCGCCAATTTCTATCGGCGGTTCATCGGCCAGTACAGCAGCATCACCGCCCCACTCACCGCTCTCACCTCCACCAAGGAAAAGTTCCGATGGACCCAGGAGGCTCAAGACGCCATGGACATCTTGAAGGACCGGTTCAACACGGCACCTATTGTAATCCAACCGGACCCGTCCAAGCAGTTCATTGTGGAGGTCGATGCGTCGGGCGCTGGAGTTGGGGCGGTACTCTCCCAGAAGTCGGCGGAAGGTAGGCTTCACCTCTGTGCGTTTTTCTCCAGGAAACTGTCGGCAGCGGAGAGAAACTATGACGTGGGTAATCGCGAGCTGTTGGCGGTGAAGCTCGCGCTGGAGGAGTGGCGACACTGGCTGGAGGGGGCAGCCCAGCCATTCGTGGTTTGGACCGACCACAAGAACTTGGCCTACATTCAGTCAGCCAAGCGCCTGAATTCCCGTCAGGCTCGGTGGGCCTTCTTCTTTGGTCGGTTCCATTTCATCATATCCTACCGTCCCGGCACTAGAAACGCCAAGCCCGACGCCTTGTCACGCCTCTTCGCCGACGGTAAGGAGGGACCAAGCACTGACACTATTCTCCCCCCCAGCCGTGTCATTGCAGGGGTATCTTGGGAGGTCCGTCGCATCATCGAGCGCGAGCTAGCGAAGGATCCGGACCCTGGGCTGGGGCCCCCCAACCGGACCTTCGTGCCCTCAGCTGCCCGCGTCGCAGTGCACAAGTGGGGGCATGAGTCTCGCTGGGCCTGCCACCCTGGGGGAGTCCGCACGGAGGAACTCATCCCGCGGCAGTTCTGGTGGCCCACCTTGGCAGCCGACGTCCGACAGTTCGTCGCCGCGTGTACCACCTGCGCACGGAACAAGGCATCACATCAGCCCCCCGCCGGACTGCTTCAGCCGCTCTCCATACCTGGGCGCCCCTGGTCCCACATCGCTCTGGATTTCATAACCGGCTTACCCAACTCCAGAGGTAAGTCGGTTATACTCACCATAGTAGACCGTTTTTCCAAGTCTGTCCGTCTGATTGCTCTGGCCAAGCTTCCCTCTGCCCTTGAGACTGCAAGGATTTGTTTCGAGCAGGTGTTCAGAATATCTGGCATCCCCATGGACATCGTCTCAGACCGGGGACCCCAGTTCATTTCCCAGGTGTGGAGAGCGATCCACAAATTCTTCGGGACCGCTGTGTCGCTGACGTCGGGAGGTCATCCACAAGCCAATGGGCAAGCTGAGAGGGCTAACCAGGTGGTGGAGACCGCCCTGCGCTGCATGTCCGCCCAACACCCGGAGCGCTAGAGCGAGAACCTGGCGTGGGCCGAATACGCTATCAACACCGCGCGTAGCTCCGCCACGGGGAAATCACCATTTGAGGTAGCACTGGGCTACCAACCCCCCCTGTTTCCCGAGGACCAGAGCGAGACCTGCGTGCCTTCGGTGAACCTACACATCCGCCGCTGCCACCGCACCTGGAAAAACACCTTAATCGCTCTCCGCCAAGCCCAGTCTACCTACGCCGCCTCGGCCAACAGGAGGCGCCGCCTGGCCCCCATTTACAAGGTGGGACAACTCGTGTGGCTGTCCAGCAAGAACATTCCTCTCAGGACCGACTCCCGGAAACTATGTCCCCGTTACATCGGCCCCTTCCCCATCTCCCGCATCATCAACCCCACTGCCGTCCGTCTTCAGCTGCCCCGTTCTATGCGCATCCACCCCACCTTCCACGTCTCCCATGTCAAGCCCGTCGTGCACTCCCCGCTCAACCCCCCACCCCGGCAAGCCCCAGCCCCTCGCCTGATTGATGGACAGCCCGCCTACACAGTCCACCGACTGCTGGACTCCCGACGCCGTGGCCGGGGAATCCAGTTCCTGGTAGACTGGAAGGGGTACGGCCCGGAGGAGTGCTCCTGGGTTCCCCGGGCGGCCATCCTGGACCCATCCCTCATCGACGACTTCCACCGACGCTTCCCGGACAAGCCATTTAGGGCGCCGGGAGGCACCCGTTGAGGGGGGGGGGTAATGTCACGGTTTGTTTTGTTCACGTGGTGTGGGTTGGTTTCTGTGTCACGCCCCCGTAATCACGCGCACCTGGGATCAGTCACCATTTTGTTATAAATACCCTACACGCCCGACCCTCACCGCCAGTTTGTTTCGTGCCATGCCGTTTGCCTGCCTTGACACTACTAGCCCGTCCACGTTTGTTTAGTCCTGGTTACCTCGTCTCGTGTTCTTGTTCATGACTGTCTATGTGCTGTTCGCCTCGCCGCCTAGTGCACTCCGTTCCGGTACCATGTTCATTTGCATTACTTCTGTTGACGTCATCACCCCTCGTCTCACCCTCTCCTCGTCCTGTGCTTTGTGTTTGCCATGCTTGGATTTAATAAACACCACTGTTGACTGTACCTGCGTTCAGCTCGTTGTCTCCGAGTAGCGGATCCGCCTCGCTTGGTCGTGAGACCGTTACAGGGTAGCATGTTCAGTCAAAAGGGTCTGATCTTCCTTATGTTGTAAAGAAGGAATCTACAAGAACGGGTGGTTTTGATAACATGATCAGAGAGTTTAAGGTGGGAGTCTATTGTGAAACCAAGGTTCCGGACCGAATCGGTTGGGGAGATTGTGGAGCCATCAATTTTGAAGGTCAGGTTGTGATGGATTGAGGGTTTAGCTGGGATAATGAGAAGCTCTGTTTTTTCTAAGTTTAATTTGAGATGACGGGCCTTCATCCAGACAGATATGTCGGTGAGGCAGGCAGATACCCGATTTGAGATGGTGGTGTCATCAGGGGCAAAAGACAGATGAAGTTGAGTGTCATCAGCATAGCAGTGGTAAGAGAAACCATGCGCCTGGATGACTGTGCTCTGTGTGATGTACTGTGTGTACATGACTGTGTGATGTCATGTAAAGTGAGAAGAGGAGAGGACCAAGTACAGATCCCTGAGGCACACCAGTCCATACTTGGTGAGAGTTCGAGATCTCCCCATTCCATGACACTTTGAAGGTTTTTCCTGTGAGATAGGATCGAAACCATTCAAGTGTTGTACAGGAAAAGACTAATTCAGCTAGTGTGGACAGTAGAATCTGATGATTTACTGTATCAAAAGCTGCAGAAAGGTCTAACAAAATGAGGACCGAGGATTGAGATTGGCTTTGGCAGATTTAAGTGAGTCAATTACAGAGAGCAATGCTGTCTCCGTGGAGTGACCACATCTAAAACCGGATTGATTGGGATCAAGGAGATTATTCTTAAGAAATTAAGAAATTTGAGAGACCTGTGTTTAAGAAATTTGGAGACCTGTGTGAATACCACCCGTTCAAGTGTTTTAGACAGGAAAGGTAAAAGAGAAACAGGTCTGTAGCTCTCAACCAAATTTGGGTTGAGCGTAGGTTTTTTTGAGTAGGGTTTTGACTATGGCCTGTTTGAAACAATTTGGAAAAGT
>JAFMOC010001591.1:0-14293 GCA_019802505.1 Corydoras sp. C115
AAACGGCTGCCGGGGCGGGTTTTAGATCGCGGGCCTCGCGTCGCCCAATCAATCATTTATTGGGGGGGAAATTAAAATATGCAAAATCAAAAAAAATAAATCCCCCATCATCCCCGTTTTTATCCTCTTTTAGGGTTGCGGGGGGTTTTCCCCATTCCATCCGGGGGAGAAGTTTGGGGCCGGGAATAACCCGGACAGGGCGCCAATCTATCACTGACACACACCCACCCCCAAATTTTGGGAAATTTGGAAAACTAAATTGACCTTGATCCTTTTTTTGGACGGGGGAAAAACCGGAGAACCCGGGGGGAAACCCAGCGGACACGGGGAGAACACTATAGGGGAAATTTTGGGAGAACTCCTGATTTCCCCATGTTTTTGGACTGTGGGGGGGAAACCCGGAAAACCCCGGGGGAAAAACCCCACGCGGACACGGGGAAAACACTCTATATGGGGAAATTTGGAGAACTCCAGACTTGTCTTTTTTTTGGACTGTGGGAGCACACCGGAGAACCCGGAAGGAAACCGGGTTGGGCAGATACACCCAGGACAGGCGCCAATCCATAGCTTGGCACATAGTCACTCACGCATGCAACACTCTATATGGGGCAGATTTGGAGAACCTCCATTTAACTTTGGATCCCATGTTTTTTGGACTGTGGGAGGGAAAACCGAGAACCCGGAGGAACACCACGCGGACACGGGGAGAACATGGAAACTCCACCCAGGATGGGGATTCGAACCGGGAATCCCTAGATGCTGAGCGGAGAACATTGGTAAACGCACTAAGACACCGTTGCAGCGCCTTTGTTTTTAAAACCCAGTATACACCAAAGATTATATGAAGATGTGGGAGAGGGGATGGCAACGTTGGCTGAGTGGATTTGGCATGTTCTCCTATCAGCAGTAGGGATATCCGCAGTTCGAAATCCCAATCTGCGTTGGAGTTTCCATGTTCTCCCGTGTCCCGAGTGGGTCTTACTCCGGTTCTCCGGTTTCCTCCCACATGTCCAAAAATCCATGGATCAAGGTCAATTGAGTTCTCCAAATTGCCCCATATAGAGTGTGTCTGTGTGAGTGAACGTGTGTCCAGTGATAGGTTGGCGTCCTGTCCTGGGTGTATCTGCCCAGCGCCCGAAACGTTCTCCCCTGGATGGGCATGGGGAACCTAATAGAGGATAATAATCCCCCTAATAGAGGATAAAGGAAGATAATGGATGGATGGATGTTTTGGGTTCAGGTATCGCTGATGTTATTGATATGTTTTTAAATCCATTATACATGAAGATTATAATCCGGAGAGGTCGAGAGGATGAAGTCTGCACTGCTGAAGGAGCAGATGGTCCTGCAGGGTCGGAACCATATTCAACAAATATCTCCTGCAGAGCTCTCTCTCTCTCTCTCTCTCTCCCATGTGTGTGTATGTGTGTGTGTGTGAGAGAGAGAGAGGGTGAGAGTAAGGGAGTGTTGTTTTTGTCTCTAGTTTGTTAAATATAAAAGGTGTTTAATCTGATCAGACACTTTGTCGTTATAATTAACTCGTTCTGAGTTTTATTTTCGTGATCTTCGCTGCATGTGGAACATGTGAATGACAACGCTGGTGCTGAGGCTCAGGAAGCACACACACTTCATACAAATTATAAATATACACACAGTCTACACGAAAGAAACACACGTACAAAAATACCGATGCGGCGTTTTAAAGAACATCTTTAATAGAGAGATCTGCTCAGATCATCCATTCATCCATCCATTATCTTATGCTTTATCCTCTATTAGGGTCACGGTGGGGGGGGGTTCCCCATGCTCATCCATGGGAGAACGTTTCGGGCGCTGGGCAGATACACCCAGGACAGGACGCCAATCCATCACTGGGCACACACTCACTCACACAGACACACTCTATATGGGGCAATTTGGAGAACTCAATTGACTTGATCCATGTTTTTTTGGACTGTGGGAGGAAACCGGAGAACCTGGAGGAAACCCACGTGGACACGGGGAGAACATGGAAACTCCACCCAGATGGGGATTCGAACCGGGAATTCCTAGTGCTGAGAGGAGAACATGCCAAACAACTAATCCACTGTGCCACCCTAGCATGCACCATTCATTCATTCATTATCTCCTGCTTTATCCTCTATCAGGGTCGCGGGGGGGTTCCCCATGCCCATCCAGGGGAGAACGGTTCAGAGAACGGGAGAACCTTGATTCATGTTTTTGGACTGTGGGAGGAACCTGGAGGAAACTACATGCGGACACGGGGAGAACATGGAAACTCCACCCAGATGGGGATTCGAACCGGGAATCCCTAGTGCTGAGAGGAGAACATGCCAATCAACTAATCCACTGTTCCACCCTACCATGCACCATTCATTCATTCATCCATTATCGTCCACTTTATCCTCTACTAGGGTCACGGGGGGGGTTCCCCATGCCCATCCAGGGGAGAACATTTCGGGCGCTGGGCAGATACACCCAGGACAGGACGCCAATCCATCGCTGGGCACTCACTCACACACACAGACACACTCTATATGGGGCAATTTGGAGAACTCAATTGACCTTGATCCATGTTTTTTGGACTGTGGGAGGAAACCGGAGAACCCGGAGGAAACCCATGCGGACACGGGGAGAACATGGAAACTCCGCCCAGATGGGGATTCGAACCGGGAATCCCTAGTGCTGAGAGGAGAACATGCCAAACCACTAATCCACCGTGCCGCCCTACCATTCATTACAGGCTCTGAACTTTGTATTAATGATTAATTAAACAGATTATAATCCCAACAGGACCGGACTGAACTAATAATTCTGTATATTATGGGATGTGGATGTGAACGTCCCTTATATGAGAGGAATGAGGAGAAAACAGAGGAATGGCTCACACATCCATATGAGGAGACGAAGGCTTCAGTCTTTCTTGCTCTACTTTTCTCACACACTCTCACACACTCACACACACACACTCACACACACTCACACTGTCTCCACAGTTTCCCTCGGTGTTCCTTCGTCTCTACATCCATTTATCAATTCTCGCCATCTCCTCTTTCTTTCCCCCAAAGAGCCGATCTCCGGGTTCGAGCGGTTCCCTCTTCCATCTTCATTATCGGAACGCTCTCAAAGTGTCGTGCCTGAAAGTGTGAGAACCCGTTAGAATTTTAGCAGATTTATAATAATAATTCATTCCTTCATTCATTATCTTCCGCTTTATCCTCTATTAGGGTCGCGGTGGGGTTCCCCATGCCCATCCAGGGGAGAACGTTTTGGGCGCTGGGCAGATACACCCAGGACAGGGCGCCAATCCATCGCTGGACACACACTCACACACACATTCAAACACACTCTATATGGGGCAATTTGGAGAACTCAATTAACTTGATCCATGTTTTTGGATTGTGGGAGGAAACCGGAGAACCCAGAGGAAACCCACCCGGACACGGGGAGAACATGGAAACTCCACCCAGATGGGGATTCGAACCGGGAATCCCTAGTGCTGAGAGGAGAACATGCTAAACCACTAAGCCACCGTGCCACCTTATAATAATAATGATCATAAACTTGCTTGATTTATTGTTTTAGGGTTTTAAAAGCAAACTTACACAGACAATAAGAGGGGAGAACATGCCAATTATTTACAAAATCGTACAAAAAAGTGTCCACTAATCTTTCTCTGTCTCTTCTGTGCTTCCCGCCGGAAATTAATATTATTCTCTGCAGCTGAACTTCATAGCAATAGTGGTGTGTGTGTGTGTGTGTGTGTGTGTGTGTGTGTGTGTGTGTGTGTGTGTGTGTGTGTGTGTTTCACTGCACGGATGGGTTAAACGTGGAGGACACAGTGTGTGTAAGTACCGTAGATAAAATGGATCACAGACCATAGTGTTTTGATGCAACATCAATTTTATGGAAGAGTCCTTAACATCCATCCATCATCATCAGCTTTATCCTCTACTGGGGGGAGGGGGTGTTCCCCATGCCTATCCACGGGGGAACGTTTCGGGCGCTGGGCAGATAGACCCAGGACAGGACGCCAATCCATCGCTGGACACACACTCACTCACACAGACACACTGTATATGGGGCAATTTGGAGAACTCAATTGACCTTGATCCATGTTTTTGGACTGTGGGAGTAAACCCACGTGGACCCCAGCGCTGAGAGGAGAACATGCCAACCACTAAGCCACTATGCCGCCCTTAATATAAACATCCATCCATTATCTTACGCTTTATCCTCTATTGGGGTCGCGGGTGGGGGGGGTTCCCCATGCCCATCCAGGGGAGAACGTCGGGCGCTGGGCAGATACACCCAGGACAGGGCGCCAATCCATCGCTGGGCACACACTCACTCACACAGACACACTCTATATGGGGCAATTTGGAGAACTCCATTGACTTGATCCATGTTTTTTGGACTGTGGGAGGAAACCGGAGAACCCGGAGGAAACCCACGCAGACACGGGGAGAACATGGAAACTCCACCCAGATAGATTGGGATTCGAACCGGGAACCACGAACCATGCCGCCCTTAATATAAACATCCATTAATTATCTTATGCTTTATCCTATATTAGGGTCGCGGGTGGGGGGGGGTTCCCCATGCCCATCCAGGGGAGAACGTTTCGGGCGCTGGGCAGATAGACCCAGGACAGGACGCCAATCCATCGCTGGGCACACACTTACTCACACAGACACACTCTATATGGGGCAATTTGGAGAACTCCATTGACTTGATCCATGTTTTTTGGACTGTGGGAGGAAACTGGAGAACCCGGAGGAAACCCACGCGGACACGGAGAGGACATGGAAACTCCACCCAGATTGGGATTCGAACCGGGAATCCCCAGCGCTGAGAGGAGAACATGCTTAACCACTACAGCACCGTGCCGCCCCACCCTCGAGACAGATCTTTTGGAATTATAAAACCTCAGTAATTGGTGCGTGAAGGTTCTGCTTTAACAGAATAAAGCGTGAACGTCAGGTTGCTTCTTGCCGAATGTGCGACGTTGGATCTTTATTTTATTTTTCTCGGTAAATAAATGTCCTGTCAGCGTGTTTTTGTCTCTGTCTTCTTGAGGACTTTCATCCGTCGGTGATCTTTTCAGACCTTTAGAAACCTTCAGGGTTCACGAACGTTCCATTTCCTGACCCTTTTCTCCTTCCGCATTTGTTCTGGTCATCAGAACCTCACTCGGAGTTCTCCTCGCCGGCAGATGAAGTTCAAACGTCCACAATGTGAAGGAAACTCGGGCCACGAGGCCGCGTCATGCAAATGACCTCCCGCCTCTGACGTGGCTTTCGCTTTAAGTAACTCGATAAACGAAGAACTACATTTGAAATTAATTATTCATTTGCGAACGTCCAGCGGCTGACCGGCCGTGAAGACACCGCTATAAATGATTCATGACTTTATTTTAATTGTTAATGCTGAAGACACGAGGTGCTGCAGGTTTTGCGTCTCGCTGCTGAGGTTTAATGATCTTTACGTCGTTCTTTTGTCCGTTCGTCTTCAGCGCTGCCGTTCAGGACGATTTCGAGGTGGATTTGATGATTTACTGCTGTATTATTTAAAAAAATAAAATAAATAAATAAATTTTTTTTTTTTTTTTTTTTTTTTTGTGATAGATCCATGTCCTCCCCGTGTCCGCGTGGGTTTCCTCCGGGTTCAGTTCTCCGGTTTCCTCCCACAGTCGAAAAACATGGATCAAGTTCAATTGAATTCTCCAAATTGCCCCATATAGAGTGAGTGTGTGTCCAGTGATAGATTGGTGTCCTGTCCTGGGTGTATCTGCCCAGCGCACGAAAAGTTCTCCCCTGGATGGGCATGGGGAACCCCCCCCCCCCCCCCCCCGCGACCCTAATATAGATTAAAGCGGAAGATAATGAATGAATGAATATATATATATATATATATATGGTGGCTTAGTGGTTGTCACGTTCTCCGCCAGCACTAGGGATTCCCGGTTCGAATCCCCAACTAAGTGGAATTTCCAAATTCTCCCCGCGTCCGCGTGGGTTTCCTCCGGGTTCTCTGGTTTCCTCCCACAGTCCAAAAACATGGATCAAGTCAATTGAATTCTCAAAATTGCCCCATATAGAGTGTGTCTGTGTGAGTGAGTGTGTGACCAGCGATGGATTGGCGCCCTGTCCTGGGTGTATCTGCCCAGTGCCCGAAACGTTCTCCCCTGGATGGGCATGGAGAACCCCACCGTGACCCTAATAGAGGATAAAGCGGGAGATAATGGATGAATGATATATATATATATATATATATATATAAATAAAAAATAACAAGGACCGCCACAGATTTTTTTACAGATAAAAATCACAAACTAATTATAAAAAAAAAAAAGAATTGTCATAGAGCAGAACCACTTTAACTTCTCTGAATATGTGACCTCAAAAGAATGACTTTTGGTTTCTATGACAAGTTAAAGAAAAAAAAAAAAAAAAAAAAAAAAAAAAAAAAAGGAAGAATAATGCTGACACCTTTTTTTTTTTTTTTTTTTTTCTTCTTTCTGTCTGCAGCAGATCTTTCTGTCGAACCTCGTTGTGTTCACTGGTCTTAATTGTGGGTCTGTGAGGGTGTTGTGTTATGAAGCTCCCTCACGGCGGCCTGAAGGCTGTGGCGCTGATGCTTTTCGGAGAACACTGAGGCTGTAAGCGTCTGTGGGGCAGAACTGTGGGACTGCGGCTTTGGCCTCTGTGGTCTGATGTTTTCAGACCTCAGTTTCAGCTCTAAATCGGTCACGAGGACGTCGTCAACGTCACTTTATCCTCTACTAGGGTTGGGGGGGGGGGGTTCCCCAGGCCCATCCAGGGGAGAACGTTTCAGGCGCTGGGCAGATACACCCAGGACAGGACGCCAATCTATCACTGGACACACACTCACTCACACAAACACACTCTATATGGGGCAATTTGGAGTTTAATTACCTTGATCCATGTTTTTGGACTGTGGGAGGAAACCGGAGAACCCGGAGGAAACCCACGCAGACACCCCGAACACGGGAACGCCACCCCGATTGGGATGAGACAACATGTTTTAGTGTATGATAAAAATACACAGCTGCAGAGAAACAGGGCTGCGTCCCAAAATGACTGAGACACAAGTTCGGGCAGGTCCAAGTCCAGTCCACGGTCATCAGGGACGAGGTTCAAATCAAATCGGTCATTCTTTTTTTTTTTTTTTGTTTTTGTTTTTTGTTCTTTTGGGAATGAAGTGTGACTTCGTCTTTTGTTTTGTAAACTCTTGTTTATCTCACCCTGCGGGGACCTCACAACTGTGGACAGGCACCCAGGACAGGGCGCCAATCTATGACTGGACACACACTCTATATGGGGCAATTTGGAGAATTCAATTGACCTTGACCTTGACACGGGGAGGACATGCAAACTCCACCCAGATTGGGATTCGAATCCGGTTCTGATTCTTGGTTTGTTGTGTGTTGTTGTTGGTTATGCGGTTCTGTAATGAGGTGTCGGCGCGCTTCGTGTTCGTCTGTAATGTTTAATTAATTATCATCGCTCTGCTGACGAGGCGAGATCAATTACGATCTGAAATGTATTGAATGAATGTTCTCTCGTTTTCTGTTTCTCTCACAGGTCACATGGTCATAGGGTGCAGCGGGGGGCCGAGAGGACAGCACATGAGGAGGGGGCGTCTGGAACCCCCCCATTCTCCACATACAGCGCGAAACCTGACTCGTACGAGGTGCTGATTTGCCCCCAGCAGCCATGGTAACCGCCGCATCACAGATAACGAGTATCAGTGTAAACAATGCTGTTCCGTATCGTTACGTCATAATTACACTTTTAATTGGGATTAGTTTGCAGACGGTCATTAACCTGTGAGAGAACATCACTCACCCAAAATTACACATTTATGATTAATTATTAGAACCAGGGGCGACAGGGGTGGCTTAGTGCTGGGGATTTCCGGTTCGAATCCCAATCTGGGTGGAGTTTCCATGTCCTCCCCGTGTCCACGTGGGTTTCCTCCGGGTTCTCCGGTGTCCTCCCACAGTCCAAAAGCATGGATGAAGTCAATTGAGTTGACCAAATTGCCCCATATATAGTGTGTCTGTGTGAGTGAGTGTGTGCCCAGCGATGGATTGGCGTCCTGTCCTGGGTGTATCTGCCCAGCGCCCGAAACGTTCTCCCCTGGATGGGCATGGGGAACCACCCCCCCCCCTATATTCTATATTCAGTCAGCACTTTATTTTAAACACTGGTGTTTTCTTTGTCCTTCATTTCTGTCAGCTGCTTTTCTGCCCCTGATGTTTCCTGTATTCTCGGATTTTGGACATTAGGCTTGCAATCGCCATTCCAATTCATCCCGAAGGTGTTCACTATGCATGAGGTCAGGGCTCCGTTCAGGCCAGTTGGGTTTTTTTTCACACCGCTCCGTGGGTTCCGGCGCGTTCAGCCTGAAACAGAAAACAGCCTTAAAGATGAAAACACACAGCTGTCTGCAGCGCCTCTGATTTCATACGGTTCTAACACTTAGACCTCCGGAGAACATTTTACAGAAACTCGAATGGAATATTATAATAATAATTAATATACTTTTGATTTATATCCATCCATCTATCCGTTTATCCTCTACTAGGGTCAGGGGGAGCACACACTCACTCACACAAACACACTCTATATAGGGCAATTTGGGAATTTCAATTGGCATGGGGAACCCTCCCCCCTAGTAGAGGATAAAGCAGAAGATGATGGATGGGTTCTAGATCCTGATGTAGTAAGATCTCATTCTTATGGCACCAGGCGCTCTTGTCATGGTCAGAATCACATGGATCTGGTTGTTGTTGCTGAGATGATGATGATGTAAATCTGAAGGACCGTCTGCATTGTGTGCGTGGGTTTCCTCCGGGTTCTCCGCTTTCCTCCCACAGTCCAAAAACATGGATCTAGGTCAATTGAGTTCTCCAAATTGCCCCATATAGAGTGTGTGTGTGTGTGAGTGAGTGTGTGCCCAGTGATAGATTGGCGCCCTGTCCTGGGTGCGAAACGTTCTCCCCTGGATGGGCATGGGGAACCACCCCACGACCCTAATAGAGGATAAAGCGGAAGATAATGAATGGATGGAAATATCTTCGGCTTTGGGGCGGCACGGTGGCTTAGTGGTTTAGCATGTTCTCCTCTCAGCACTAGGGATTCCCGGTTCGAATCCCAATCTGGGCGGAGTTTCCATGTTCTCCCAGTGTCCGCGTGGGTTTCCTCAGGGTTCTCTCCGGTTTCCTCCCACAGTCCAAAAACATGGATCAAGGTCAATTGAGTTCTCCAAATTGCCCCATACAGCTGTGCGCTCTGGATGTTGATGTGAACTCTTTTCGATTGTCCATCACGTAGAGATGCATACGATGGGCAGACGGCCGATGGGGTCACCGGAGCTCTCGATGTCCAGCCCTTTGGACGTTGGGGCATCCAACTGAGAACGAGTGAAAAAGATAAAGAGAGCTTACACAGAGATAAGAAAGGACCGCGAGAGAGAGAGAGAGAGAGAGAGAGAGCGTGGAGAATAGAGTGGAGAATGAGGGAGATCAGTGTATGATAAATGGCCCGGTGCTTCAGCAGGTTCCCGGGGGGGTCGGAAGGGTGCTGTGGTTTGAATTATTAACGCTCCTGCGTTCGGTGAGGAGAACTCATAAATAAACCAGAGCAATCCACAGAATTGCAGCGTCGCTGCTAATGATCATCCAGCACGCAGCGCCGCTGATGACCTTCAGATCAGCTTCATCTCGCACACCCCCCTCCATCACACACTCATCTTCTGTCTCTCTGTCCTGATGGAGTCATTTCTGGGTTCTCCTAATTTCTGTGTTCTCCCCGTTCCTCTCCCTCACATTTAGGAACCGTACACAGACGTCCCTTCGTTTTGTACCGACTGATCCAAACCATCCATCCATCATCTTCTGCTTTATCCTCTACTAGAGAACGTCTCGGACGCTGGGCAGATAGACCCAGGACAGGGCGCCAATCTATCACTCACTCACTCACACAGACACACTCTATATGGGGCAATTTGGAGAATTCACTTGACCTTGATCCATGTTTTTGGACTGTGGGAGGAAACCGGGAGAACCCGGAGGAAACCCACGTGGACCCCAGCGCTGAGAGGAGAACATGCCAACCACTAAGGCACCATGCCGCCCTTAATATAAACATCCATCCATTATCTTATGCTTTATCCTCTATTAGGGTCACGGGGGGGGGGGGTTCCCCCAGGCCCATCCAGGGGAGAACGTTTCGGGAGCTGGGCAGATACACCCAGGACAGGGCGCCAATCTATCGCTGGGCACACACTCACTCACACAGACACACTCTATATGGGGCAATTTGAAGAATTCAATTCATCTTAAATCCATGTTTTTGGACTGTGGGAGGAAACCGGAGAACCCGGAGGAAACCCACGCAGACACGGGGAGAACATGGAAACTCCACCCAGATGAGGATTCGAACCGGGAATCCCTAGCGCTGAGAGGAGAACATGATAAACCACTAAGCCACCGTGCCGCCCTGGATTGATGATAATGAAAAAAAAAAATAATAAAAATAAAAAATATATATATATATATTTTTTTTTTATTTATTTTTTTATTTATTTTTTTTTTTCTAGCGTGACCCTAATAGAGGATAAAGTGTAAGATGATGGATGGACGGATGCGGACGTTACTTTAATGAAGTCCTGACCCTGTAATTAAATATTAATTAGTGAATAAACGTTCGTCCATGTTGGTAAACATCACACCTGCTGTATCTTTAAAATATGTTGGGTATCATAAAGGTTTTATTCAGATTTCGGCGTGTCCTCAGTTGTCGTCACCCATCGGGACACTGTGCACCAATAGCGTGTTCTCGCTCCGAAGTCTCACGTTCCTTCGGTTTCGGATGGGACTTCTATTTCGGAGTGAAATTACATCGGTAACAACAAACAGTGTAGCTACATGTTAGCACGCCGCTCCCTCTGCGGTCACCCAATACGTGTTAACAAATGCGTACTGCCCTCCATGCCGGCATTTCAGACGGGACTTTAAAAAAAAAAAAAAGAAATTTTTTTATTTCTAATCTTCATTCTTTTTTTTTTCTTTTTGGAAAGCAGACGTTTGATCAGACGCCTCCGGTTCACAGCCGCTTTGCACTTTGGGTTTTATTATTTCTTTATTTAAGCCATTGATCCCATCAGAAGATCAGGAGCAGGTTACACAGAGAGGAGGCTTCTGTAAATGGATGTAATAATAATAATAATAATAATAATAATAATAATAATAATAATAATAATTCTGTTTTTGGATTACACACGGAGCGGCGCATTGTGGGATTAGCTCGCCGCTCCGTTGCCCTGGCAGGCGTTCAAGATTCGAATGCATATCGTGTGGAGGTTTATTTTTAGCCTTTCGGCGTGTTGACTTCGCACAATAGGTTTCAGTCGAATGGGTGTGTGTGTGTGTGTGTGTGTGTGTGTGTGTGTGTGTGTGTGTGTATGAATGTTTAATGCAGAGTGACACAAGCCTTTGTTATTCGAATGCAGAACTGCGCACTTCATTTGAGTGGCTACTTAACATTACACGCCGCAGTCCGTGTACGTCTTTAATGGAGGACGCTGTCCGTGTGCTGGGATAGGACTCCAGCGCGTCCTCGTTAAAGGCTTAATCACTTATCGGACTCATCTGAGCGGAACGTCGTGGCTTCAGTGGCTGGAAATATCACGAGGAGTTTTTAATATAGTAATAAACGTATAATATATAGTTGTATTATTTATATATATATATATATTATAGTATAATAAATATAATAGAGTATAATAGTATAATAATAGATAATAGTTAATAGTTGTCTACGGCGGCACGGTGGCTTAGTGGTTTAGCACGTTCGCCTCTCAGCGCTAGGGATTCCCGGTTCGAATCCCCATCTGGGTGGAGTTTCCATGTTCTCCCCGTGTCCGCGTGGGTTTCCTCCGGGTTCTCCGGTTCCTCCCACAGTCCAAAAACATGGATCAAGTCCACTGAGTTCTCCAAATTGTGCCCCATATAGAGTGGTGTCCCCTGTGTGAGTGAGTGTGTACCCAGCGATGGATTGGCGCCCTGTCCTGGGTCTATCTGCCCAGCGCCCGAGACGTTCTCCCCTGGATGGGCATGGGGAACCCCACCGCGACCCTAATAGAGGATAAAGCGGAAGATAATGAATGAATAATAGTTGTCTATGAAGCGTGCATGGTGGGGGATCGCTGCACGGCGTCCGCTGAACCTCAGGACGGCGGTGGTTCCAGCTGTGGTTGGAAATTTTAAGGGGGGCGGCTGGGGGTGACGCGGCTATTTAAAAACGTAGAAGACGTTAAAGCGTTAAGCAGTTAATCAGAAATGATAAATCGGGAACTTGTTTAAGTGCCCAAAACGTTCTTCCTGTATGAACGTGGGGAACCCCCCCCCCTCCTCCCCTCCCGGAAACCCCAGAAGAGCCTTAAACGGAAGATCGTGAGATGAGATGGTCATGAAGCATTAATAGAAATATAAGAATGTATCTGGGCGCTGGGCAGATACACCCAGCACAGGACGCCCAATCCATCACTAGGAACACACTCACACACACACTCTATATGGGGCAATTTGGAGAACTCAACTGACCTTGATCCATGTTTTTGGGCTGTGGGAGGAAACCGGAGAACCCGGAGGAAACCCACGCGGACACGGGGAGAACATGGAAACTCTGCCCAGATTGGGATTCGAACCGGGAATCCCTAGTGCTGAGAGGAGAACATGCTAAACCACTAAGCCACCGTGCCGCCCCAAAGCCGAAGATATTTCCATCCATTCATTATCTTCCGCTTTATCCTCTATTAGGGTTGTGGGGGGGGGGTTCCCCATGCCCATCCAGGGGAGAACGTTTCGGGCGCTGGGCAGATACACCCAGGACAGGACGGCAATCTATAACTAGGAACACACACACACACACAGACACAAACACACTCTATATGGGGCAATTTGGAGAACTCAATTGACCTTGATCCATGTTTTTTTGGACTGTGGGAGGAAACCGGAGAACCCGGAGGAAACCCACACGGACACGGGGAGAACATGGAAACTCTACCCAGATTGGGATTCGAACCGGGAATCCCTAGCGCTGAGAGGAGAACATGTTAAACCACTAAGCCACGGTGCCGCCCCAAAGCCAACGATATTTCCATCCATTATCTCCCGCTTTATCCTCTATTAGGGTCTCGGGGGGGGGGGGGGGTTCCCCATGCCCATCCAGGGGAGAACGTCTCGGGCGCTGGGCAGATACACTCAGGACAGGGCGCCAATCCATCGCTGGACACACACTCACTCACACACACACACTCTATATGGGGCAATTTGGAGAATTCAATTGACTTGATCCATGTTTTTGGACTGTGGGAGGAAACCGGAGAACCCGGAGGAAACCCATGCGGACACGGGGAGAACATGGAAACTCTACCCAGATTGGGATTCGAACCGGGAATCCCTAGTGCTGAGAGGAGAACGTGCTTAAGTCGCACTGAATGAATGTTATTGGAGTCGTTTTCAGTCAGACAGAGAGTCAGTGCAGTGAACGGTGTGTGTGTGTGTGTGTGTGTGTGTGTGTGTGTGTGTGTGTGTGTGTGTGTGTGTGTGTGTGTTGTATCCTGAATTCGTTGCGTTCTCTTGAGGATGGACTCGGATCACACACGCGTGCCATATAAAGAACCGAACGGCGATTATTTTAGGAGCAAACAGGGAGGAAGAACGCAGAACCGGAATCCTCTTCTCTCTGAGACGCACTCAGCCGCAGTGTGCAGCGACGGCAGCCGCGTTCTGTAATCCCAACGTTCCGACGTTTATACGCTCGTTAAAGATGCTCGTAACTTTCAGCCGTCGTCTCTAACGAGCGATGACGTGTGTGATGAAGTTATCAGGATCGAGGGTTACACAACAGCCGGGCAGGACACGGTCAGGACACGGTCAGGACACGGGCAGGACACGGGCAGGACACGGGCAGGACACGGGCAGGTTCTATTTCCATTTGTGGTTCTGATGCTCCGGCGTCAGGTTTTTATGATGCGATATTTAAGGCCTTTATAGATGAAAGCGTGTGATAAACGTGGAGTCGTGCGGCGTGAGCCGGCGGGGTGAATGTGCCCCGAGAACGTCTTAATGATTAGGTTTCGCCGTTCCTCTCTGACTGCGGAACAACGTTCTCCTGAGGAGCGTTTTACAACCGCGCGACGCCCATTAGAAACGCCTCATAAACTTTACTCTGAAGTTACCCACGGACCACACACACAC
>JAFMOC010001598.1:0-2500 GCA_019802505.1 Corydoras sp. C115
AATTAAAATTAATTTAATTTAATTAAAAAAGCTTAAGTACTCATTGCTCTAGTATGACGTATGAAGTGTCCATGTGACCTTTGATGCTGCAAGTTTTTCTTCTAACCAACATTATTTGATAGACGATGTCACACCACCAGCGTGGAAATTATATTACGTTGTCTGGTATTGTTCGCGATAGATTGCCCCCCCTGTCCTGGGTGTATCTGCCCAGCGCCCGAAACGTTCTCCCCTGGATGGAGATGGAGATCCCCCCCTCCCCACACGACCCTAGTAGAGGATAAAGCAGAAGATGATGGATGGATGGATGTCTGGTATTGTTCTTAATCATAGACCTCTTGGACCCTATTCTAGCGATCTTTAGCAAACGGTCAACCGTGCAGCCTGATTTAGGGCGTGCCAATGTGTATCGTTATCGTTAACGATATTGTTACGACAGGAAAATTACGCTTGGCAGAAAAAAGGCATGTAGTCATTCTCTTAATCACTCATGGATGTGTTTACCGTGCAATAAACCAATCAGCGTATCACTCGCCGTTCCCTTTAAGAACCACAGGGTGTGCTCTGACTTTGGCGGGTTGCTATTTGAGCGGTGCAGCTAGCTGGACTCAATGAGGTCCTCCATTTGAGTGTGAATGGAGAACCCACAGTATAGTGTGTTCTATGGATCTGCATTCTCTGTACTAATGCAGGCAGATTTAATGGCGTTTAGGTGGTCCTAAACCTGAACACACCTCATTTCCAGATGGCCACGCCCATCACACGCAGCATTGCTATTTAAACCATGCAGGAGAATACACTGTTGATGATCCGCCACCTAACGAGATATTAATAACCGTCTGACTGTCTGGAGGTCGGCGGTGCATCTGGGTTTTCTGTCCCTATGGTAAGTGATCCACCAGAAATGTACCTGAACGCACCTCATTTCCAGACCGGCACGCCCATTGGTGGGATATATTCACACGCACTGTTGCTATTTAAACGGCACAGATGGAAGGCGGGAAAATGGACAGTTGGTGGAGAATGTGAGATGGGGCCCTAGACGTCAAATCCCTTTAATGCATGTCCAATCTTTTCTGGGGTTAAATACGAATGGTTAACTCCGACTCTGCAGCCCGCCACATCTCTGCTGTTGAGGTTTTTTTTATTGGTACAGTCCAAGTTTCTTAGTGTTAAAGGGCACATTTTTGGAGCTGTTGCTTTTTTAGGGGAGGAAACCAGTGTCAGAAGAATGAAATAAGAGGGAGAGTGTACTCGGAGACGTCCAGGACGTGGCGCAAAGCACTTCATAAATCTCCCTCACCAACGATATGAGCTACAGCAGCTGGAAAGTCACAGATGAGAACGTCCGGGTGTTTGTGATGCTAACGAGAGCCGAAACAAAGTCTCAGTGAACTTTGCATAGGACTTTAAAACGTTTAAAATATACAGAACCAGTCAAAAGTTCGGAAACGCACCCTTTTTGGGCCATTTGTAGTTCTACAATTCCAGACTGTAGTCCATCTGTGTTCTTTGTTGTGGTGAGTCCCCTGTTGGTTCTCGGTTCTCATCACAGAACAGGTATCATTTGGGTGGTGGGTTGTTTATTGTCAGTTTTACGGGTCTAAGGGCCCTTGAGCAAGGCCCCTAATCCTCATTGCTCAATTCTGACCACCAAATGTAAATGTTCTGCAGTGACACTGATGTGGTGAGGGGGGGTTTAGTGCAGCAGTGCTGCTGGAGGTTCAGTTCTCCACCTCAGTCACACTGCTGGGATAGGACTAATGCACCCACCCAATAACCCCTGCTCTGTGGTGGTACTATTGGGGTTTTGACCATTAGAACAGAGTAAAGGGGACGTACACAGTATGTACTGTAGAACACAAACTGATGGACTACAGAATGGAATTGGAGAACTACAAAGTCCATCTGCACAAGACGTGGAACTGGAACATGGATGTTGAGTGGAGCATCACACACACACACACACACACACACTATATAATATATATAAAGCCTTTTTAGGTAACGTGTTGCTGACAGAACAGAAGCTGTTTGTATTTAACTGTGAAATCTGGCACACGGCATTTAAAGGTTCACTCGACCACCCTCACATTCGAGTACGTCTCTCTCACTCCCGTCACTTCAGGTTTGGTTTCTTGGAAAACTGCTCATCGTCTTGTTACCCTCCCATGATCCCCCTTCCTCTCCGTGCCTGGCTCGTACCCTTCTCGTCTTCATGTCTCGGGCCTTTGATCCGCTTCCCGACCCCCGTCTCTACCTTTTATTTTTTTTCCCCTTTTTACGCTCATTCTCCCAGTCTTTTATTTACAGGCACACATGTACCCCGTTCCCCTCATGCTGTGTTTAGACCCCCACCGTTTTCCTGAGCTTTAATCCCGCTGCCCACCCGCCCGCCCGCCCGCCCGTCTGCCTCTGTGCGATGCAATGCGCTTTCGTTCATGCATTCTGAGCGCTCGGTGGAGCTGCAGACAGAGCTGATTAACCGAATCGACCGCAC
>JAFMOC010001598.1:7500-27500 GCA_019802505.1 Corydoras sp. C115
AACCGGGAATCCCTAGTGCTGAGAGGAGAACATGCTAAACCACTAAGCCACCGTGCCGCCCACCTTTTACCTTATACCCTATATTTATTATATTATAGTTACTTTAAAAGGAACAGATGACACTTTATATAACAGTCACAGTAGCAGTCAAAAGTTTGGCCACGCCCTCCTTCTTGCGCCACTTATGGTCCATGTTCTCAGTTCCACGTCCTGTAAAGATGGACTTTGTAGTTCTCCAATTGCAGACTGTAGTCCATCTGTTTGTGTTCTACAGTACATACTGTGTACGTCCCCTTTACTCTGTTCTAATGGTCAGAACCCCAATAGTACCACCACAGAGCAGGGGTTATTGGGTGGGTGCATTAGTCCTATCCCAGCAGTGTCACTGAGGTGGAGAAATGAACCTCCAGCAGCACTGCTGCACTAGAACCCCCCTCACCACATCAGTGTCACTGCAGAACTGACAAGAAACAATCCACCACCCAAATGATACCTGTTCTGTGATGCTCGTGACCAACAGAGAACCAACAATGGACTACAGTCTGGAATTGTGGAACTACAATCTCCATCCATATGGTAAATGGAGAAGGTACTTTTGTTTTAATAAAGGATCAGAATACAGAATAACTGTTTGTACTTTAGTAATACATTTTTAAGGTGCTGGTTCTCCAGCCACATTGTTTGCACTTTGTCTAAACTCTGTAAATGGATTTAAACACTTTGTGCAAATAGGTCGCACCGTTTCACCATCGCCGTTACACGAACGGCCTCCAGTTTCAGTGGACTTTTCCGACATGCCAGAGAGCTTCACAATCTGTTTACCACTCAGCTCAGGGATGTTGACACAGGCCGAGCCAATTTAAAGATAGTAAGATGGCTCAAAGGTCGAAAAATAGTTTAAGGCGCACTCTGTGTTTGGTAAACAAACGAGGGAACTTCGAAAATAAACTACAAAATGCAACGGCTTCAGGAATCCATCACACGCCGTCACCCGGGATTAACTTGAAAACCGGCCTGGAAAATCAGACACGTTTATAAATATTTGCCCTCGTCTGGCGGGGCAGGTACACACGGTTTCCCTAAAAACACTCCCCTGTGTATCCAAGAGCACAGTCGGTTCGGCGGTGGCGCAGCGTGGCGGGTGCCGCGTCAGTCGGCGTGTTCCGTCAACCCGAACAAGAACAATCGAAAAGTGCGACTTCTTTTGACAAAGACGTCTATGGCAAGTCTTTACTAGTCTGAGTCACACTGATTCACGGCTTATAATACACACACACACACACACACACACACACACACACACACACACACACACACACACACACACACACACACACACAGAAACAGATGTACAGGAATGTATAGCCACAACCTAGACAAGAGTAAACAGTGGGGCCTTTGCTGAAAATCGTCCGGCGGTGGCTGGGTCGCGTCACATTCATGTGGTTCAACCAGGTGCGTCCTCACTCAGCCGTGAGGTTCTCAAAGAACAACACCAGAGTGAGGCGGGCAACTCATCTGCTACGAATTTAAAGTGGTAAAGTGATCCATTCTGTCTACTGTACTTACACACAGAGGAGTGTGTCCTCCACATTTCGGGTGGGCAGCCCTGTACATGGCGCGATTGAGGTAGCCCAACGGCACTTCAGCCATAGTACCTCGTGGTACCGGGAATCAAACTGGGGACCTTGGGCTCACGAGACTGGTCCCTTAACTACAAGCCTACCACTGGTGCACCAGGTGGCTACGTCCTCAGCATTCTTCGGTCAGGTCTTGCCAGAATACTCTGGCCGTTTGGCTGTAAAGAGTCGTGTGAAAGTGAATCATGAATTCCCTCTGTAGGTGTCACTGCCTCAGGTAACATTAGAATTCAATGCTGGGGCCCCAACAAACATCATGAGGACTGAGCCAAAATCCCCCCAAGTTATAGGATTTAGGAGGCGACACCCAGATCGAATACCCCTCGTCTGGGCGCTGCACTGCCACTGGACACGTGAGAACTGGAAACAGATACCCCGGCCTGATCAGGCGCAGTACCAACTATTTCAGGCAGATTGAAGGATCGCCATGTGTTTGTTTAGCTGACATTCCATGGCACCCCCTGGTATGTCCACAAACATCTGACAGGTGGATGCTATGTCCGTATCTCTTCTTACACCCCCTCACGTCCTGCATTGATTCCGAGGGGTTTGGCTTCTTTCTATAGGATACTACTTTCGATGTTCCACAGGGCAAGACGTTGACAATTTGGGGTAAGAGGACAACTGAGTGTGGTAGCTCAGTGGTTGAGTGTGGTCCAATCAATCTGAAGGTTGGGGGGTTCAAATCCCAAATCCACTAAAGAGACCAATGTGGGCCTTTGAGCAAGACCCTTAACATGCATTGCTTTAGGGACCCATATCCGACCCCAAGCATCAAGATAGGTACACTTGCATGGTGCTTTGGATACAGCCGTGTGTTCAACAACCTAATCTAAACACCCCTAACATATCTGCCATCCTGATTCAGAACCCTACATAGGGGACCTACCAGGTAATAGACTGGTTTACCAGTTTTTCTGGCACTTCAGTTTACTTTCACACTCGTTTATCTACTTATGTAATTATCCATCCATCCATTATCTTCCACTTTATCCTCTATTGGGGTCGTGGGGGGGTTCCCCATGCCCATCCAGTGGAGAACGTTTCGGACGCTGGGCAGATACACCCAAGGACAGGGCGCCAATCTATCGCTGGACACACACTCACTCACACAGACACACTCTATATGGGGCGATTAGGAGAACTCAATGGACTTGATCCATGTTTTTGGACAGTGGGAGGAAACCGGAGAACCCGGAGGAAACCCACGCAGACATGGGGAGAACATGGAAACTCCACCCAGATGGGGATTCGAACCGGGAATCCCTAGTGCTGAGAGGAGAACGTGCTAATCCACTAAGCCACCGTGCTGCCCCATTATGTAATTCATTCATTCATTCATTATCTCTTGCTTTATCCTCTATTAGGGTCGCAGGGGAGCGGTGGGGTTCACCATGCTCATCCAGGGGAGAACGTCTCGGGCGCTGGGCAGATACACCCAGGACAGGGCGCCAATCCATCGCTGGGCACACACTCACACTATATGGGGCAATTTTTGAGAATTCAATAGTCCATGTTTTTTGGACTGTGGGAGGAAACCCACACGGAGGAAACCCACCCGGAGGAAACCCACGCGGACACGTGGAGAACATGGAAACTCCACCCACATTGGGATTCGAACCGGGAATCCCTAGCGCTGAGAGGAGAACGTGCTAACCACTAAGCCACCATGCTGCCCCAGATGTCATTATCAATTATTATAAATAAGAGTTTAAAGCCTTTACACGATCCACACACACACTAATACGTCCCTATAGTGTACGATAAAAATGCATCATCATCTGCAACAGGTTCTCCAGTCTTTTAAGAAAAGATATGTTTACACACAAAAGAGCCCACGATGAGGGTATTATCAAAGACGTGAAATTTTACATAATGAAGCATGGGAATTTTGGAATGTGCAGAGTCACTGCACAACGGGTTTGGTTAGATTTGTGCAAAGATTACACATTAAACTCCACGGGTTGAATTATTTTCATTAAAATCACAATTGTTTTGTAAGCAAAACCTCAGTTGAGCAATAAGTGATACTGAAATACAACACAGGCTTTTCATCATAGGGATCTTAGACACTTTATAATGTTATTGTTGTTTTTGTTGTCTTATAGTGTTGTTTGTGTGCTGTTTTTTTTTTTTATTTTTTTTAATTTATTTTTTTTAGTCATGCTGTCATTGTAAATAAGAATTTGTTCTTAATGATTTGCCTGGTTAAATAAAGGTCTATATATATATATATCTCTACACACAGAACCAGTCAAAAGTTTGGACACGCCCCCTTCTTGCTCCATTCTTATTATTATATTATTATTCCCTCCACTTACCATGAAGATGGACTTTGTAGTTCTACAATTCCAGACTGTAGTCCATCTGTGTTCTTTGTTTTTATTAGCCCCCTGTAGGTTCTATGTTCTCCATTGGTCAGGAGCATCACAGCGCCACCTCATTCATGTTTATTTCCATGAACTGATTCATACAAGGGCGGCACGGTGGCTTAGTGGTTTAGCACGTTCTCCTCTCGGCGCTGGTGACTCCCGGTTCGAATCCCCATCTGGGTGGAGTTTCCATGTATTTCCAATTGGAGAACTACAAAGTCCATCTTTACAGGACGTGGAACTGAGAACATGGACCAAGAAGGAGGGCGTGGCCAAACTTTTGAATGCTACTGTGACTGTTATATAAAGTGTCATCTCTTCCTTTTAAAGTAACTATAATATAATAAATATAGGGAATAAGGTAAAAGGTGGGTGGCTTAGTGGTTTAGCATGTTCTCCTCTCAGCCCTAGGGATTCCCGGTTCGAATCCCCATCTGGGTGGAGTTTCCATGTCCTCCCCGTGTCCGCGTGGGTTTCCTCCGGGTTCTCCGGTTTCCTCCCACAGTCCAAAAAACATGGATCAAGTCAATTGAGTTCTCCAAATTGCCCCATATAGTGTGTGTGTGTGTGAGTGAGTCTGTGTTCAGTAATAGATTGCCCCCCTGTCCAGGGTGTATCTGCCCAGCGCCCGAGACGTTCTCCCCTGGATGGGCTTGGGGAAACCCCCCCCCCCCCGCGACCCTAATAGAGGATAAAGCAGAAGATACTGAATGAATGATTCATACAAACTGTAGCACTGTGGAGTAAAAACCATGCCGCTGGTGGTTCTAGAGAAATGGAATGGAAATGGGACTCTAAAGGGAAAGGGACGGGAAAACCCCCAAAACTGTAGATCTGCAGATCTGAGTGCACAAATCTGCAGAACACACCCACTTTAACCTCATGCTGTGTTTATTAACAAGCTGAATCGGTGAGCCGGGTGCTCCACAAGCAAATTTGTGTAATGACTCACGCTCGCAACGTACCTTCAGAACGCGGTGTGAGTGTTACGTAATTCATACACACACTGACTGATCATTAAACTCAGATACAAGACCTTAAACGTGAATGAGCCTATATTATATATATTAGGGTCGCGGGGGTCGGGGGTCGGGCGCTGGGCAGATACACCCAGGACAGGGCGCCAATCTATCGCTGGGCTCACACTTACTCACACAGACACAATCTATATGGGGCAATTTGAATAACTCCATTGACTTTCATTCATTCATTATCTTCCGCTTTATCCTCTATTAGGGTCGCGGGGGGGTTCCCCATGCCCATTCAGGGGAGAACGTTTCGGGCGCTGGGCAGATACACCCAGGACAGGGCGCCAATCTATTGCTGGGCAGACACTCACTCACACACACATGCATATACACTCTTTGTGGGGTAATTTGGAGAATTGACTTCATCCATGTTTATTGGACTGGGGGAGGGAACCGGAGAACCCGGAGGAAACCCACGGGGACATGGGGAGAACATGGAAACTCCACCCAGATGGGGATTCGAACCGAGAAGCCCTAACGCCGAGAGGCGAACGTGCTGACCACTAAGCCACCATGCCACCCTCAATTGACTTGATCCATGTTTTTTGGACTGCGGGTGGAAACCGGAGAACCCGGAGGAAACCCACAGGGACTGGGGAGAACATGGAAACTCCACCCAGATGGGGATTCGAACCGGGAATCCCTAACGCCGAGAGGCGAACATGCTGACCAATAAGCCACCGTGCCGCCCTCAATTGACTTGATCCATGTTTTTTGGACAGTGGGAGGAAACCGGAGAACCCAGAGGAAGCCCACGGGGACACGGGGAGAACATGGAAACTCCACCCAGATGGGGATTAGAACCGGGAATCCCTAATGCCGAGAGGCGAACGTGCTAAACCACTAAGCCACGTGCCGCCCTCAATTGACTTAATCCATGTTTTTTGGACAGTGGGAGGAAACCGGAGAACCCGGAGGAAACCCACGGGGACATGGGGAGAACATGGGAACTCCACCCAGATGGGGATTCGAACCGGGAATCCCTAGCGCCGAGAGGCGAACGTGCTAAACCACTAAGCCACGTGCCGCCCTCAATTGACTTAATCCATGTTTTTCGGACTGTGGGAGGAAACCGGAGAACCTGGAGGAAACCCACACAGACACTGGGAGAACATGGGAACTCCACCCAGATGGGGATGGAATCTCTAGCGCCGAGAGGCGAACGTGCTGACCCACGACTCAATTTCATGTTACTGAATCTGAATGACTTCAGGTAGCAGAGACGTGGACATGAGGACCTTAATAAGACATGGGCTTTTAGGCTTTAATGAATAGGACCGTTAGGATAAACGAGTTCCAGATTTGCACATGGGGTCATTACTGTGCTGCTGAGACAGCCGCCCTGAACACCCCTCGGTCAGGACGCGTCTGATTACTAACAGGTGATGTGTATACCAACTGACGTCTGTGAAACCGTTCCAATTCCAAATTACAGCCGTATCACAGTTACACCTTCAAATAAACCACTGATTCTTAATTATTCTCTGTTGAGCCCACCCCCCCCCCTAGGAAAAAGAAAACATTATGTGACCCCCGTCCACACGCACACTCACCCCCCCTCCCCCCCGTCCACTACGACCACTGTTGTGTGATTTGTCTGTAAATTTGTTATAGGTTCATCTCTTTTATAACAATGTCTCCTTATTAACAATAAAGAAAACAAAACAGAAAGAAATATAGATCAACTGAGAACAAAGAACCTTTTAATTAACTTTGTTTTTTAGTTTTGTATCAGAAACGAATGAAATCCTTATTTAAACCAGAAACATTTTTGAACCGATTGGCATTTGATACTGAAAAATGAAATGAAATAAAATCAATAAATAATTCATTCATTCATTATCTCCCGCTTTATCCTCTATTAGGGTCGCGGGGGGGGGGTTCCCCACGCCCATCCAGGGGAGAACATCTCGGGCGCTGGGCAGATACACCCAGGACAGGGCGCCAATCCATCGCTGGGCACACACTCACTCACACAGACACACTCTATATGGGGCAATTTTGAGAATTCAATTGACTTGACACGCATGCATACACACTCTTTATGGGGTAATTTGGAGAATTGACTTGATCCATGTTTATTGGACTGTGGGAGGAATCCGTAGAACCCGGAGGAAACCCACGGGGACACGGGGAGAACATGGAAACTCTACCCAGATGGGGATTCGAACCGGAAATCCCTAACGCCGAGAGGTGAACGTGCTGACCACTAAGCCACGTGCCGCCCTCAATTGACTTGATCCATGTTTTTGGACTTTGGGAGGAAACCGGAGAACCCAGAGAAAACCCACGCGGACACGAGGAGAACATGGAAACTTCACCCAGATGGGGATTCGAACCGGGAATCCCTAGTGCTGAGAGGAGAACATGCTAAACCACTAAGCCATCATGCCACCTCAATAAATAACAATACATTCAAATTCATCAGCAACATGTTTTTTTAAATCAAAATAATGAAGACAGAACTCATGTCTCCAACGCAACTCAAGCGGTTATCAGCGTGATATGTCTTTAATCGATGGGGGTGTAATGTCTTTAATCGATGGGGGTGTAATGTCTTTAATTGATGGGGGTGTAATGTCTTTAATTGATGGGGGTGTAATGTCTTTAATTGATGGGGGTGTAATGTCTTTAATCGATGGGGGTGTCATGTCTTTAATTGATCGGGGTGTGATGTCTTTAATTGATGGGGGTGTGATGTCTTTAATTGATGGGGGTGTAATGTCTTTAATTGATGGGGGTGTAATGTCTTTAATTGATGGGGGTGTAATGTCTTTGATTGATTGGGGTGTAATGTCTTTGATTGATGGGGGTGTAATGTCTTTGATTGATGGGGGTGTAATGTCTTTGATTGATGGGGGTGTAATGTCTTTGATTGATGGGGGTGTGATGTCTTTAATCGATCGGGGTGTGATGTCTTTAATTGATGGGGGTGTCATGTCTTTAATCGATGGGGGTGTAATGTCTTTGATTGATGGGGGTGTAATGTCTTTAATTGATGGGGGTGTAATGTCTTTAATTGATGGGGGTGTAATGTCTTTGATTGATCGGGGTGTAATGTCTTTAATCGATGGGGGTGTAATGTCTTTAATCGATGGGGGTGTAATGTCTTTAATCGATGGGGGTGTAATGTCTTTAATCGATGGGGGGTGTAATGTCTTTAATCGATGGGGGTGTCATGTCTTTAATCGATGGGGGTGTCATGTCTTTAATCGATGGGGGTGTCATGTCTTTAATCGATGGGGGTGTCATGTCTTTAATCGATGGGGGTGTCATGTCTTTAATCGATGGGGGTGTCATGTCTTTAATCGATCGGGGTGTAACGTCTTTAATCGATCGGGGTGTCATGTCTTTAATCGATGGGGGTGTCATGTCTTTAATCGATGGGGGTGTCATGTCTTTAATCGATGGGGGTGTCATGTCTTTAATCGATGGGGGTGTCATGTCTTTAATCGATGGGGGTGTCATGTCTTTAATCGATGGGGGTGTCATGTCTTTAATCGATGGGGGTGTCATGTCTTTAATCGATGGGGGTGTCATGTCTTTAATCGATGGGGGTGTCATGTCTTTAATCGATCGGGGTGTCATGTCTTTAATCGATCGGGGTGTCATGTCTTTGATCGATGGGGGTGTCATGTCTTTGATCGATGGGGGTGTCATGTCTTTGATCGATGGGGGTGTCATGTCTTTAATTGATCGGGGTGTAATGTCTTTAATTGATGGGGGTGTAATGTCTTTAATTGATAGGGGTGTAATGTCTTTAATTGATCGGGGTGTAATGTCTTTAATTGATCGGGGTGTAATGTCTTTAATTGATCGGGGTGTCATGTCTTTAATTGATCGGGGTGTCATGTCTTTAATTGATCGGGGTGTCATGTCTTTAATTGATCGGGGTGTCATGTCTTTAATTGATCGGGGTGTCATGTCTTTAATTGATCGGGGTGTCATGTCTTTAATTGATCGGGGTGTCATGTCTTTAATTGATCGGGGTGTCATGTCTTTAATCGATCGGGGTGTCATGTCTTTAATCGATGGGGGTGTCATGTCTTTAATCGATGGGGGTGTCATGTCTTTAATCGATGGGGGTGTCATGTCTTTAATTGATGGGGGTGTCATGTCTTTAATTGATGGGGGTGTCATGTCTTTAATTGATGGGGGTGTCATGTCTTTAATTGATGGGGGTGTCATGTCTTTAATTGATCGGGGTGTAATGTCTTTAATTGATGGGGGTGTCATGTCTTTAATTGATCGGGGTGTCATGTCTTTAATTGATGGGGTGTCATGTCTTTAATCGATCGGGGTGTAATGTCTTTAATTGATCGGGGTGTCATGTCTTTAATTGATGGGGGTGTCATGTCTTTAATTGATCGGGGTGTAATGTCTTTAATTGATCGGGGTGTCATGTCTTTAATTGATCGGGGGTGTAATGTCTTTAATCGATGGGGGTGTCATGTCTTTAATTGATCGGGGTGTCATGTCTTTAATTGATCGGGGTGTCATGTCTTTAATTGATCGGGGTGTAATGTCTTTAATTGATCGGGGTGTAATGTCTTTAATTGATCGGGGTGTCATGTCTTTAATTGATCGGGGTGTAATGTCTTTAATTGATCGGGGTGTAATGTCTTTAATTGATCGGGGTGTAATGTCTTTAATTGATCGGGGTGTAATGTCTTTAATTGATGGAGGTGTAATGTCTTTAATTGATGGAGGTGTAATGTCTTTAATTGATCGGGGTGTAATGTCTTTAATTGATCGGGGTGTCATGTCTTTAATTGATCGGGGTGTAATGTCTTTAATTGATCGGGGTGTAATGTTTTTAATTGATCGGGGTGTAATGTCTTTAATTGATCAGGGTGTAATGTCTTTAATTGATCGGGGTGTAATGTTTTTAATTGATGGAGGTGTAATGTCTTTAATTGATCGGGGTGTAATGTTTTTAATTGATCGGGCTGTAATGTCTTTAATTGATCGGGGTGTCATGTCTTTAATTGATCGGGGTGTCATGTCTTTAATCGATGGGGGTGTCATGTCTTTAATCGATCGGGGTGTAATGTCTTTAATCGATGGGGGTGTCATGTCTTTAATCGATCGGGGTGTAATGTCTTTAATTGATCGGGGTGTAATGTCTTTAATTGATCGGGGTGTAATGTCTTTAATTGATCGGGGTGTCATGTCTTTAATTGATCGGGGTGTCATGTCTTTAATTGATCGGGGTGTCATGTCTTTAATTGATCGGGGTGTCATGTCTTTAATTGATCGGGGTGTCATGTCTTTAATTGATCGGGGTGTCATGTCTTTAATTGATCGGGGTGTCATGTCTTTAATTGATCGGGGTGTCATGTCTTTAATCGATCGGGGTGTCATGTCTTTAATCGATGGGGGTGTCATGTCTTTAATCGATGGGGGTGTCATGTCTTTATCGATGGGGGTGTCATGTCTTTAATTGATGGGGGTGTCATGTCTTTAATTGATGGGGGTGTCATGTCTTTAATTGATGGGGGTGTCATGTCTTTAATTGATGGGGGTGTCATGTCTTTAATTGATCGGGGTGTAATGTCTTTAATTGATGGGGGTGTCATGTCTTTAATTGATCGGGGTGTCATGTCTTTAATTGATGGGGTGTCATGTCTTTAATCGATCGGGGTGTAATGTCTTTAATTGATCGGGGTGTCATGTCTTTAATTGATGGGGGTGTCATGTCTTTAATTGATCGGGGTGTAATGTCTTTAATTGATCGGGGTGTCATGTCTTTAATTGATCGGGGTGTAATGTCTTTAATCGATGGGGGTGTCATGTCTTTAATTGATCGGGGTGTCATGTCTTTAATTGATCGGGGTGTCATGTCTTTAATTGATCGGGGTGTAATGTCTTTAATTGATCGGGGTGTAATGTCTTTAATTGATCGGGGTGTCATGTCTTTAATTGATCGGGGTGTAATGTCTTTAATTGATCGGGGTGTAATGTCTTTAATTGATCGGGGTGTAATGTCTTTAATTGATCGGGGTGTAATGTCTTTAATTGATCGGGGTGTCATGTCTTTAATTGATGGAGGTGTAATGTCTTTAATTGATGGAGGTGTAATGTCTTTAATTGATCGGGGTGTAATGTCTTTAATTGATCGGGGTGTCATGTCTTTAATTGATCGGGGTGTAATGTCTTTAATTGATCGGGGTGTAATGTTTTTAATTGATCGGGGTGTAATGTCTTTAATTGATCGGGGTGTCATGTCTTTAATTGATGGAGGTGTAATGTCTTTAATTGATGGAGGTGTAATGTCTTTAATTGATCGGGGTGTAATGTCTTTAATTGATCGGGGTGTCATGTCTTTAATTGATCGGGGTGTAATGTCTTTAATTGATCGGGGTGTAATGTTTTTAATTGA
Source organism: Corydoras sp. C115 (assembly GCA_019802505.1). NCBI lineage: Eukaryota > Metazoa > Chordata > Actinopteri > Siluriformes > Callichthyidae > Corydoras > Corydoras sp. C115. Next base: position 18,923 of record JAFMOC010001598.1, read on the forward strand.
TCGGGGTGTAATGTCTTTAATTGATCAGGGTGTAATGTCTTTAATTGATCGGGGTGTAATGTTTTTAATTGATGGAGGTGTAATGTCTTTAATTGATCGGGGTGTAATGTTTTTAATTGATCGGGCTGTAATGTCTTTAATTGATCGGGGTGTCATGTCTTTAATTGATCGGGGTGTCATGTCTTTAATCGATGGGGGTGTCATGTCTTTAATCGATCGGGGTGTAATGTCTTTAATCGATGGGGGTGTCATGTCTTTAATCGATCGGGGTGTAATGTCTTTAATTGATGGGGGTGTGATGTCTTTAATTGATGGGGGTGTAATGTCTTTAATTGATGGGGGTGTAATGTCTTTAATTGATGGGGGTGTGATGTCTTTAATTGATGGGGGTGTAATGTCTTTAATTGATGGGGGTGTAATGTCTTTAATTGATGGGGGTGTAATGTCTTTGATTGATTGGGGTGTAATGTCTTTGATTGATGGGGGTGTAATGTCTTTGATTGATGGGGGTGTAATGTCTTTGATTGATGGGGGTGTAATGTCTTTGATTGATGGGGGTGTGATGTCTTTAATCGATCGGGGTGTGATGTCTTTAATTGATGGGGGTGTCATGTCTTTAATCGATGGGGGTGTAATGTCTTTGATTGATGGGGGTGTAATGTCTTTAATTGATGGGGGTGTAATGTCTTTAATTGATGGGGGTGTAATGTCTTTGATTGATCGGGGTGTAATGTCTTTAATCGATGGGGGTGTAATGTCTTTAATCGATGGGGGTGTAATGTCTTTAATCGATGGGGGTGTAATGTCTTTAATCGATGGGGGTGTAATGTCTTTAATCGATGGGGGTGTCATGTCTTTAATCGATGGGGGTGTCATGTCTTTAATCGATGGGGGTGTCATGTCTTTAATCGATGGGGGTGTCATGTCTTTAATCGATGGGGGTGTCATGTCTTTAATCGATGGGGGTGTCATGTCTTTAATCGATCGGGGTGTAACGTCTTTAATCGATCGGGGTGTCATGTCTTTAATCGATGGGGGTGTCATGTCTTTAATCGATGGGGGTGTCATGTCTTTAATCGATGGGGGTGTCATGTCTTTAATCGATGGGGGTGTCATGTCTTTAATCGATGGGGGTGTCATGTCTTTAATCGATGGGGGTGTCATGTCTTTAATCGATGGGGGTGTCATGTCTTTAATCGATGGGGGTGTCATGTCTTTAATCGATGGGGGTGTCATGTCTTTAATCGATCGGGGTGTCATGTCTTTAATCGATCGGGGTGTCATGTCTTTGATCGATGGGGGTGTCATGTCTTTGATCGATGGGGGTGTCATGTCTTTGATCGATGGGGGTGTCATGTCTTTAATTGATCGGGGTGTAATGTCTTTAATTGATGGGGGTGTAATGTCTTTAATTGATAGGGGTGTAATGTCTTTAATTGATCGGGGTGTAATGTCTTTAATTGATCGGGGTGTAATGTCTTTAATTGATCGGGGTGTCATGTCTTTAATTGATCGGGGTGTCATGTCTTTAATTGATCGGGGTGTCATGTCTTTAATTGATCGGGGTGTCATGTCTTTAATTGATCGGGGTGTCATGTCTTTAATTGATCGGGGTGTCATGTCTTTAATTGATCGGGGTGTCATGTCTTTAATTGATCGGGGTGTCATGTCTTTAATCGATCGGGGTGTCATGTCTTTAATCGATGGGGGTGTCATGTCTTTAATCGATGGGGGTGTCATGTCTTTAATCGATGGGGGTGTCATGTCTTTAATTGATGGGGGTGTCATGTCTTTAATTGATGGGGGTGTCATGTCTTTAATTGATGGGGGTGTCATGTCTTTAATTGATGGGGGTGTCATGTCTTTAATTGATCGGGGTGTAATGTCTTTAATTGATGGGGGTGTCATGTCTTTAATTGATCGGGGTGTCATGTCTTTAATTGATGGGGTGTCATGTCTTTAATCGATCGGGGTGTAATGTCTTTAATTGATCGGGGTGTCATGTCTTTAATTGATGGGGGTGTCATGTCTTTAATTGATCGGGGTGTAATGTCTTTAATTGATCGGGGTGTCATGTCTTTAATTGATCGGGGTGTAATGTCTTTAATCGATGGGGGTGTCATGTCTTTAATTGATCGGGGTGTCATGTCTTTAATTGATCGGGGTGTCATGTCTTTAATTGATCGGGGTGTAATGTCTTTAATTGATCGGGGTGTAATGTCTTTAATTGATCGGGGTGTCATGTCTTTAATTGATCGGGGTGTAATGTCTTTAATTGATCGGGGTGTAATGTCTTTAATTGATCGGGGTGTAATGTCTTTAATTGATCGGGGTGTAATGTCTTTAATTGATGGAGGTGTAATGTCTTTAATTGATGGAGGTGTAATGTCTTTAATTGATCGGGGTGTAATGTCTTTAATTGATCGGGGTGTCATGTCTTTAATTGATCGGGGTGTAATGTCTTTAATTGATCGGGGTGTAATGTTTTTAATTGATCGGGGTGTAATGTCTTTAATTGATCAGGGTGTAATGTCTTTAATTGATCGGGGTGTAATGTTTTTAATTGATGGAGGTGTAATGTCTTTAATTGATCGGGGTGTAATGTTTTTAATTGATCGGGCTGTAATGTCTTTAATTGATCGGGGTGTCATGTCTTTAATTGATCGGGGTGTCATGTCTTTAATCGATGGGGGTGTCATGTCTTTAATCGATCGGGGTGTAATGTCTTTAATCGATGGGGGTGTCATGTCTTTAATCGATCGGGGTGTAATGTCTTTAATTGATCGGGGTGTAATGTCTTTAATTGATCGGGGTGTAATGTCTTTAATTGATCGGGGTGTCATGTCTTTAATTGATCGGGGTGTCATGTCTTTAATTGATCGGGGTGTCATGTCTTTAATTGATCGGGGTGTCATGTCTTTAATTGATCGGGGTGTCATGTCTTTAATTGATCGGGGTGTCATGTCTTTAATTGATCGGGGTGTCATGTCTTTAATTGATCGGGGTGTCATGTCTTTAATCGATCGGGGTGTCATGTCTTTAATCGATGGGGGTGTCATGTCTTTAATCGATGGGGGTGTCATGTCTTTAATCGATGGGGGTGTCATGTCTTTAATTGATGGGGGTGTCATGTCTTTAATTGATGGGGGTGTCATGTCTTTAATTGATGGGGGTGTCATGTCTTTAATTGATGGGGGTGTCATGTCTTTAATTGATCGGGGTGTCATGTCTTTAATTGATGGGGTGTCATGTCTTTAATCGATCGGGGTGTAATGTCTTTAATTGATCGGGGTGTCATGTCTTTAATTGATGGGGGTGTCATGTCTTTAATTGATCGGGGTGTAATGTCTTTAATTGATCGGGGTGTCATGTCTTTAATTGATCGGGGTGTAATGTCTTTAATCGATGGGGGTGTCATGTCTTTAATTGATCGGGGTGTCATGTCTTTAATTGATCGGGGTGTCATGTCTTTAATTGATCGGGGTGTAATGTCTTTAATTGATCGGGGTGTAATGTCTTTAATTGATCGGGGTGTCATGTCTTTAATTGATCGGGGTGTAATGTCTTTAATTGATCGGGGTGTAATGTCTTTAATTGATCGGGGTGTAATGTCTTTAATTGATCGGGGTGTAATGTCTTTAATTGATGGAGGTGTAATGTCTTTAATTGATGGAGGTGTAATGTCTTTAATTGATCGGGGTGTAATGTCTTTAATTGATCGGGGTGTCATGTCTTTAATTGATCGGGGTGTAATGTCTTTAATTGATCGGGGTGTAATGTTTTTAATTGATCGGGGTGTAATGTCTTTAATTGATCAGGGTGTAATGTCTTTAATTGATCGGGGTGTAATGTTTTTAATTGATGGAGGTGTAATGTCTTTAATTGATCGGGGTGTAATGTTTTTAATTGATCGGGCTGTAATGTCTTTAATTGATCGGGGTGTCATGTCTTTAATTGATCGGGGTGTCATGTCTTTAATCGATGGGGGTGTCATGTCTTTAATCGATCGGGGTGTAATGTCTTTAATCGATGGGGGTGTCATGTCTTTAATCGATCGGGGTGTAATGTCTTTAATTGATCGGGGTGTAATGTCTTTAATTGATCGGGGTGTAATGTCTTTAATTGATCGGGGTGTAATGTTTTTAATTGATCGGGGTGTAATGTCTTTAATTGATCGGGGTGTAATGTCTTTAATTGATCGGGGTGTAATGTCTTTAATTGATCGGGGTGTCATGTCTTTAATCGATGGGGGTGTCATGTCTTTAATCGATCGGGGTGTCATGTCTTTAATTGATCGGGGTGTAATGTCTTTAATTGATCGGGGTGTAATGTCTTTAATTGATGGGGGTGTAATGTCTTTAATTGATCGGGGTGTAATGTCTTTAATTGATCGGGGTGTAATGTCTTTAATTGATCGGGGTGTAATGTTTTTAATTGATCGGGGTGTAATGTCTTTAATTGATCGGGGTGTAATGTCTTTAATTGATCGGGGTGTAATGTCTTTAATTGATCGGGGTGTCATGTCTTTAATTGATGGGGGTGTCATGTCTTTAATCGATCGGGGTGTCATGTCTTTAATTGATCGGGGTGTAATGTCTTTAATTGATCAGGGTGTAATGTCTTTAATTGATCGGGGTGTAATGTCTTTAATTGATCGGGGTGTAATGTCTTTAATTGATCAGGGTGTAATGTCTTTAATTGATGGGGGTGTCATGTCTTTAATTGATCGGGGTGTAATGTCTTTAATTGATCGGGGTGTAATGTCTTTAATTGATCAGGGTGTAATGTCTTTAATTGATCGGGGTGTAATGTCTTTAATTGATCAGGGTGTAATGTCTTTAATTGATGGGGGTGTCATGTCTTTAATTGATCAGGGTGTAATGTCTTTAATTGATGGGGGTGTAATGTCTTTAATTGATGGGGGTGTCATGTCTTTAATTGATGGGGGTGTCATGTCTTTAATTGATCGGGTTGTCATGTCTTTAATTGATGGGGGTGTAATGTCTTTAATTGATGGGGGTGTCATGTCTTTAATCGATGGGGGTGTAATGTCTTTAATTGATGGGGGTGTCATGTCTTTAATTGATGGGGGTGTAATGTCTTTAATTGATGGGGGTGTCATGTCTTTAATTGATGGGGGTGTCATGTCTTTAATTGATGGGGGTGTAATGTCTTTAATTGATGGGGGTGTCATGTCTTTAATTGATGGGGGTGTCATGTCTTTAATTGATCGGGTTGTCATGTCTTCGGTTGACTTTCGTTGCTCTCATTATCTTCGTCTCTCTGTTAAATATTTCTCCATGTCGTCTCTTGAGGGTTTGTTCAGTAAACTTAATATCACTTGCTCTGTGATTTCTTGTTATGCGCCCCCCCAGGCACCGCACTGCACCCCCCCAGGGGGGCGCCCCCCACTATTTGAGAAGCACTGAAATAAACAGACCTCTAAACTCCATGAAAACTGAATGCTTTTAAAAGATGGGAATTATTTAAGGCAGTCTTGCATGTGCGGCACGTTGGCTTAGTGGTTTAGCATGTTCTCCTCTCAGCGCTAGGGATTCCTGGTTCGAATCCCCATCTGGGTGGAGTTTCCATGTTCTCGCCGTGTCCGCGTGGGTTTCCTCCGGGTTCTCCGGTTTCCTCCCACAGTCCAAAAACATGGATCAAGTCAATTGAATTCTCCAAATTGCCCCATATAGAGTGTGTATGTGTGAGTGAGTGTGTGCCCAGCGATGGATTGGCGTCCTGTCCTGGGTGTATCTGCCCAGCGCCCGAAACGACTTATTAATGGGCCGACATGCATGTTCTCCCCATGTCGGCGTGGGTTTTCCGGTTTCCTCCCACAGTCCACGAAATTCAAGATGAATTGGCTACTTCGATTTGCCCCTGGGCGGCACGGTGGCTTAGTGTTTAGCATGTTCTCCTCTCAGCACTAGGGAATTCCCGGTCCGAATCCCCATCTGGGTGAAGTTTCCATGTTCTCCCCGTGTCCGCACGGGTTTCCTCCGGGTTCTCCGGTTTCCTTCCACAGTCCAAATACATGGTCAACTTTATTCTGCAAATTGCCCCATATAGAGTGTGTTTGTGTGAGTGAGTGAGTGAGTGAGTGTACCCAGTGATAGATTGGCGCCCTGTCCTGGGTCTATCTGCCCAGCGCCCGAAACGTTCTCCCCAGGATGGGCATGAGGAACCCCCCCCCCCCCGTGACCCTAATAGAGAATAAAGCAAAAGATAATGGATGATTTGCCCCTATATAGTTTGTGTGTGTCCAGCGATGTATTGGCGCCCTGTCCTTGGTGCATCTGCCCAGCGCTCAAAACGTTCTGATGGGCATAGGGAACCTCCCCGAGAACCTAATATCGGACTAAATGGCAGATAATGGATGGATGGATGGACCTATTAACTAAAAACCTGGCTGAACCCGACTAAATGACGACTTGAAGTGCCCTTGGGTGAGGCACCTAACCCCAATTGCCACCTGGGCGCTGTATACGGGGCTGCCCACCGCAGGGCATGTGTGCTCGTTTCACTCAGTGTGTGTGTGTGTGTGTGTGTGTGTGTGTGTGTGTGTGTGTGTGTGTGTGTGTGTGTGTGTGTGTGTGTGTGTTTTTACTGCATGGATGAGTTCAATGTGAAAAAACAGCACAGTCAGCAAACTGTTAAATCTCTTTAACAGGACTTCTGAATCTCACCACCGTTTTACCGTAACGCACATTTTTAAGGCTTTGTTAGGTGGAGGAGGGGATTCACCGTGATGCTCTACAACAGACCGGGGCATTTCGCGGCCCCGGGGCCACATCGGGTCTGCCGGCTGTCTCTGTCTGAGACACACAGAGAGTGAGAAGTTTCTATACGGGTTTATATTGGGTTGGCATTGGGTGCCTGGTGTTTGTTTGGTGTTTGCTGTATGCTGTACAATTGCATCGCCTTTTTTCCGAATTAGAAATAGAAAGCCTTTAATGTCATTATGCCCCACATACACAGTATACATCGTATAACGAGATTTAAGCTCCTCCTTAAAGTGCACATGGCATTATATATAAATAATTAAGTTCAGTCTGGGGCGAAACGGTGGCTTAGTGGTTTAGCACGTTCGCATCTCAGCACTAGGGATTCCCCATCTGGGTGGAGCTAGTTCGAATCCCTATCTGGGTGGAGTTTCCGTGTTCTCCCCGTGTCCCCGTGGGTTTCCTCCGGGTTCTCCGGTTTCCTCCCACAGTCCAAAAATATGGATCAAGTCAATTGAATTCTCCAAATTGCCCCATATAGAGTGTGTGTGTGAGTGAGTGTGTCCAGTGATAGATTGGCATCCTGTCCTGGGTCTATCTGCCCAGCGCCCGAAACGTTCTCCCCTGGATGGGCATGGGGAACCCCCCCACCGCGACCCTAATAGAGGATAAAGCCGGAGATAATGAATGAATGAAGTTCAGTCTGGGCTTAGCATGTTCTCCTCTCAGCTCTAGGGATTCCCGGTTCGAATCCCCATCTGGGTGGTGTTTCCATGTTCTCCCCGTGTCCCCGTGGGTTTCCTCCGGGTTCTCCGGGTTTCCTCCCACAGTCCAAAAACATGGATCAAGTCAATTGAGTTCTGAAAAATTGCCCCATATAGAGTGTGTCTGTGTGAGTGAGTGTGTGCCCAGCGATAGGTTGGCGCCCTGTCCTGGGTGTATCTGCCGAGCGTCCGAAACGTTCTCCCCTGGATGGGCATGGGGAACCCCCCCCCCCCCCCCCCCCCCCGCGACCCTAATAGAGGATAAAGCGGGAGATAATGAATGAATGAATGAATGAAGTTCAGTCTGTGGGTTAAAACCTCTCAGCAGAGAACAGGGAACATAAACCCTGTTCTCGAGTCAAAAGTCTTGAAACACCACCGAATACACTGAAGCTGCATTCGTACACGATGTTAATGCGGTCACGTTCTGCGGCCGAGATGCCGGTTCGGCTCGTCTCCGGCTCTCTGTGCAGGACATTCTGCAGGACATTCACAGAACAGGACACCTCTACAGGACACCCACACCTCGGACCTGATCCCATCAAACCCACACAACGTGGGTTCTTTTTAGGGGGTGCTCTTCGGGTTGAACAAAAACCTACTCCGTTCTCAGAGCTAAATTCGAACGGATTTGTGATGAGCAGAACAGGGCAGGTGGAGGCTTGTGGTTAACCCTTTAATGTCCTCACCAAGAAAAAAGCAAAGGAAAAATTATTTATTTCTTTTTTTTTATATGTTTGGGGCATTAATAAAAACAATTGGTGTTTTTTTCTTTTTCTTTTTTTAAATAGACCCCCCACAGTTTTCAAAATACACACCTCTACCAAACGGTTGAGCAGGACGTTAAAGGGTTAAGGAACCAGCCTTGTAACCTGGAGGTCCCTGGTTCGATTCCCAGTCCCACCAATTACTATGGCTGAAGTGCACTTGGGCAAGGCACCTCGCCCCAATCGCAACATATACAGGGCCGCCCGCCGCACCCACGGCACAGGTGTGTGTTTCACTGCATGAGTGGGTTAAATGTAGAGGACCGATTCCCCTGTGCGAGCACAATATGCAAAACAGAGTATAATTACAGTATGCACAACA
>JAFMOC010001598.1:32500-36029 GCA_019802505.1 Corydoras sp. C115
AACATATAGAACCCCTCACACATTCACTACAACCTCCACTCCTCTCCCACAGGAACCCTCCTCCATCCATTTCCATTTAAAACCAGGTGCCTCGCCGTTACACAACATCAACTAACGTCTGTCGACATCCTCTGCAGCGTTTCCACTACCCTTTTTAATTATGAAGTATGGAAAAAACAATGGATTTTATTCATTTATGCAGCTCCTGTTGGACAGACGGAGTTTTAATTCACATGGATTTCGTCTTTTATAACCATCACTAGCACCTTCTCAGCCTCAGTCCCAAGTTTCCTCCTTTTCTAAACGTGATAATGTGATAAAGCCTTCACTTCACTTCAGCCAGGGTACTTGGTCGGACCGGGAGTCATAACAGCGACCTTCAGGTCGCAAGGCTGGTTTCTGGCTGATGACTTAATGTATTTTGCTTTAGTATTTCTTAATAATAATATTTTTTCTCTGCAATGCTATCTGAGTTTTAAAGTGCACCCGTCCCATTTCCAGCAAAACAGCCCCACGGCATAACGCTGCCTTCACCATGCAGTTCATTGCAGGAGATCCCTAGATCCTCAAACCGTTTTCTTGCAGTAAGAACATCCTGGGTTCCATTCTCGAACCAGATAAGATTCTTTCTTATGTAAAGTTTGCAAGTTTTCTTCATTGGTTTTCTACAGAAGTATATGTTTACTTTCAAAATCTGTCCATCAGGGGCAGAACTAAAGACATTAAATGTCCCCTGGAGGCATCAGCCTATTAATAGACTGGAGCCCTGTCCAACTGAGGGCAGTTGCATGCTTGTGGGTAAGGAACTTGTGACCTGAAGGTCCACAGGTCAATAGTCCCGTCAATGCACCTAACCCTTTATATGTCTAAATCCGCCCCCCCCCCCACAACCCCCTTTCTTCCTATGAGCACTTTCTCTCTTTGACCGATTCAACCCCCACCCCCAAGCTGGTGACCCTGCTCAGGAAAAGGGAAAAGCAGAAGGAATACAGAAAATTCATTCATTCATTCATTCATTATCTTCGGCTTTATCTGATATTAGGGTCGTGGGGGGGGGGGGGGGTTCCCCATGCCCATCCAGGGGAGAACATTTCGGGCGCTGGGAAAATGCACCCAGGACAGGGCGCCAATCTATCGCTGGGCACACACTCACTTACACACACTCTATATGGGGCAATTTGGAGAACTCAATTGACTTGATCCATGTTTTTGGACCGTGGGAGGAAACCGGAGAACCCGGAGGAAACCCACGCGGACACGGGGAGAACATGGAAACTCCACCCAGGTGGGGATTCGAACCAGGAATCCCTAGAGCTGAGAGGAGAACGTGCTAACCACTAATTATATGGTTATATTCGCTGGAATACAGCAAATGAATTATTAAAAATTGTCTGTATACAGTTTTTTTTACTGTATTCTAAGTTTGAACATCTTCAGGCTACATAAACTGTGTATGTAACGATGGCCTGTGTTTTTATTCCGGCTCATATTTAGTAGGCTTCCAAATAATTGGACAATGTAGTTCCATGACTTCATGGTGGAAACATAAACAGACTGGGTTGCTATTAATTGCAGTCTCTACAACATTAGTGAGTGTGGAAAATAAAAAAAAAGGGCTTCTGCACACGACGCACGCAGTTAAACAGAGCCACGGGGAAATTCTGTCACTTCAACTCGCATGTGAGCAAATTCCTAAACGTTCCTCTCTTCCTGTTACCCGGTTTTATCTTCACTCGCACGGTGAAGCTTTACGACTGCTCATAACTGCGCTGGGTGGAGTTTAAACCTGCACCTACACTCAACCATCAACTAAAACCAGACCATTTCCTTTAAAATGGTGGCTTAGTGGTTGGCATGTCTGCCTTCAGGTTCAGGGGGATTCAGGTTCGAATCCCAATCTGGGTTAAAAAAAAAAAAAAAAAAAAAAAAAAAAAAAAAAAAAAAAAAAGAAACGTGGGGTTTCCTCCAGGTTCTCCAGTTTTCTTCCACAGTTCAAAACCATGAGCTTACTTGGCTGGGTCATTCAAGCCCCATGAGTTGTCTTATGGCGGCACGGTGGCTTAGTGGTCAGCATGTTCTCCTCTCAGCTCTAGGGATTCCCGGTTCGAATCCCCATCTGGGTGGAGTTTCCATGTCCTCCCCGTGTCCGAGTGGGTTTCCGGTTTCCTCCCACAGTCCAAAAACATTGATCAAGTCAATTGAGTTCTCCAAATTGCCCCATATAAAGTGTGTGTGTGAGTGAGTGTGTGCCCAGCGATAGATTGGCACCCTGTCCTGGGTGTATCTGCCCAGCGCCCGAGACGTTCTCCCCTGGATGGGCATGGGGAACCCCCCCCCCGCGACCCTAATAGAGGATAAAGCGGAAGATGATGAAGGAATGAATGAATGAACATTCATGAATCAAATCTTGTTTTCATTATACTGTGTATACTGTGTTTTATAAAAGCAATAAGGCACTCCAGGTTGTGTATTATTGTAAATAAATCACAGGAAAGAGGGGCATTCTGCTTTGTGTTGGACCTAACAACACCTCTGTGATTTATTCACAATAATACACAACCATCCATCCATCAACTATCTTCCGCTTTATCCTCTACTAGGGTGGGGGTGGGGGGGGGGGTTCCCCATGCCCATCCAGGGGAGAACATTTCAGGTGCTGGGCAGATACACCCAGGACAGGGGGGCAATCTATCGCTGTGCACACACTCACTCACACAAACACACTCTATATGGGTCAATTTGGAGAACTCAGTTGACTTGATCCATGTTTTTGGACTGTAGGAGGAAACTGGAGAACCCGGAGGAAACCCACACAGACACGGGGAGAACATGGAAACTCCGCCCAGATTGGGATTCGAACCGGGAATCCCTAGCACTGAGAGGAGAACATGCAGACCACTAAGCCACCATGTCGCCCTAATACACAACCCCGAGTTCCTTATTGCTTTAATACTGCATTTTGTTTTGGTTGATTGCTCCTCAACTTACTGACCTCGGGTTTGTTCCCTCACTTGTATGTCGCTTTGGATAAAGACATCTGCTGAACAACAAAATATAAATACCCCACAGCGTACAGCGACGAGTAGGGGATCTGTGAACCCCCAGCCTTGTGGCAACAGTCAAAGGTTCTTTCCTGTTTGAGCACAAAACAATGTGAGGTCCATAAATTGTGGTTCACCAAGTTTGTTGAAAGGGACCGTAACTGACGGGTTCACAAACCCAACCTCAAACCCGCCGAACACCTATGGGATGGAAAAATAACAACTGTGAGCCAGGGTTTAGAAATCATCGATCTTAATGTCCATCCAGCAAAATAAAAACTAATTTTAAAGACGTTCCAAAGCCTAATGGAACTCCTAACGTAATGCAGGAACAATGATACCTGATGGTCATGATGGAACTGTGTGGCTTAGGGGTGTCTACATACATCCATCCATCTATTATATTTCGCTTCATCCTATACCAGGGGGTGAGTCAGCCAGAGAACATTTCGGGCACTGGCAATACACCCAAGGGGGAACAGCGGGCC
>JAFMOC010001597.1:0-11851 GCA_019802505.1 Corydoras sp. C115
TTTTGAGAAATTGATATTCAATCAGTGTATTCCATATATGTACAATTCGCCTAAAGACAGTGTAACTGCAACATGACTTTATTTAAAATTGGTGCAGTGTGTTACGGCGGGGCGCGCTGTCCGGAAGATGGCGGCATAGCGCGGTGCGGTGTAGAGAAATAGAGCCAGGTGACCAGGTAAACGAATTAACAATCCCTTTAATAGCTTGCACAGCGGGAACGCCGCTTGAAGGAGCAAAGGGCAAAAACCAAACTACAAAACCAATGCAGCGGGAACGCCGCTGTGAGCACGAGGAAACGTGCCGAGAAAACCAAAAGCAAACAGCGGAGCGGCCGCTGGATGCTCGGCGAGCGAGATAACGAAAAATACATAAACACACACACTAAACACCCGACGTAGCACTGAGCGCAAACACACGAGCGTGTACACTCGATAAACAATAGTTAATGCTGACCCGCTGGCTACTGAGTTTGCGTGCTTGATAAGCAGCCAGCGGGTCGCATGTGATCAGGTAGGGCCCAATCCCTGATCACGAGGGTGAGTTCTAACTACGGAAGCCCTACACGGCCAAAAACCCGCGCACGAGAGGCAGGAGGGAGGGGACCAACCCTCCCAACCTGACATATCGCCCCCCCAAAAGTAACCGGGGGACAAAGACCCACGGGGAAACAGAAAAGAAAACAAAAGGGGCTCGAGGGCAGTGCGGAGACCCCTAGAGGGTGCGGGGCGACGTGACCAATGGAGATACCGGAAGACGGCGTGACCCTTTGTGATGTCGAGGGGCACGTGACCCCTTGAGGATCCTGGGGCGTTCTGACCCTCGAAGGGTGTGAGGATCCAGAGACCCCAAGAGACAGCGGGGTGGATGTGACCCCCTGTGAGCACGGCGACGCCGTAACCTCCCGTGTGTGAGTCGGCGCCGTGCCTTCTTATGGGCACGAGGGTGACGGGACCCCTTGAGAACGCCGGGGCGCCGTGACCTCCTGTGAATGCGCGGGGGGCATAGCCCCAGATGAGCGGGAGGGAGGCGTGCCCTCTTGAGGGTACAGGACCGCCTTGACCCTATGTGAGCCCGGAAAGGGCTTGACCTTTTGGCCCGGCGGAGGTGGCGCGACTCTTTGCGTGGGCGGCGATGTCGTGACCCCTTGACGATCCGGGGGCGTTCTGACCCTCGAAGGATGTGAGGGTCCTGAGACCCCAAGGGACAGTGGTGAGGATGTGACCCCCTATGAGCACGGCGACGCCGTGACCTCCCATGTGTGAGGTGGCGCCATGTCTTCTTACGGGCACGAGGGTGACGGGACCCCTTGAGGACGCCGGTGCGCTGTGACCTCTTGTGAATGTAAGGGCGACGCGACCTTTGGCGTGTGTTAAAAGGATGAGGCCCCTTGGGTGCGTGAGGGGAAGGATACCCTTTGGGACCCCGAAAACCCAGGCTTAAACCGGAGGCCGAAGTACACACGATAGCCGGGGGGGGGGGACCGAGAGGATGTAGGTCTGACCCGACTAGGTCCCGAAATGACCCGAGTGTTTGCACATGTGAACCGGGTGGACGCTGAAGTGACCCGAGTGACCGCACAGGTGACCCGAGTGAACGCTGAAAAAACCCGAGTGCACGCATAAGTGGACCGAGTGAACGCATAAGTGACACGAGTGAACGCGGTCGTGACCCGACTGGACGCCATGGTGAGTCCAGGTAGCTTCATGATCAGTGCGACCGGCCCAGGGTCCCATGTGAACATGTCCACCCCCAAAGTCCTTGGTCCGGCGGATCCTTTGTCCGGAGCAGGTGGCAGGTTGTCCACTTTAGAGGGTCTATAGTCCGTAGAGCCGGAACGGAACAATATGGGGTTGAACTGGTTCTGTGCAATGTCCACAGCAATCCAGCGACTCCCCACTAGACCACGAGTCTGCCCTCCGGTGGACGCATCGAGCACTACGCTCCGAACTCCAGTTTGCCACCTCTCCGTCACCTGGACACAAAAAGAGAGAGCCGGTATCTTGTCCACAACACCCCCTATGTGATCCTGGTCTACCGAGAACGAGTCAGAACCCTGACCGCAGGCTAGACCGACCCTGGACGTAATGGCCTTCGGAGAACCCCCGCCGAACGCTTCGCGAGGTGAAGAGTAAGGAGCAAGACACGGGGCGATGCGGGAAGGAACGCGTTGGGACAAAGCCTGCAGGGTGTGACCCTGGGCATTGCGATAAGCAGCCCGAGAAGCCGCGCTAGGAGGATCGCGGGAAGCGACGCGCGGAGGGCTGTGAGGGGCAACGCGAGGGGCACCCAGAGAGGCGACGCGAGGGGAATCGCGGGGAGAACCGCGAGGAAACACGCGATGAAGCGGAGGATCAACCCGAGCATCGAGAGACGCTGCACGAGGGACCACGCGAGGGGAATCGCGGGGAGAACCGCGAGGAAACACGCGATGAAGCGGAGGATCAACCTGAGCATCGAGAGACGCTGCACGAGGGACCACTCGAGGGGAATCGCGGGGAGAACCGCGAGGAGACACGCGTTGAGGTAAAGCCTTGTCCCGAGTGTCAAGCGACGCAACCGGAGGTGCAGTACAAGGTGCGGCGTGAAAAGAATCACGTTCAGACGCGTGCAGAGCGTCACCCTGAATATCAGGCGGCGCAGCGCGGGGTGAATCGCGAGTGGAATCACGAGGAGCAACCCGGGAAGAACCGCGCGGGGCAACGAGAGGAACGACGCCCGGCACAACGCGGGAAATAACGCGTTGGGGCGCCTGCAGTGTGTCACCCGGTACGCAGCGAGAAGCAGCACGAGAGTCCACGCGAGGAGAATCGAGAGCGAAATTGCCGGAAGCGACGCGCGGAGAGCTGCGAGGAACTGCGCGAGAGGAACCGCGAGTGGAAATGCGGGAAGAGAAGCGCGGAGGGCTCTGAGAGGCACTGCGAGGGAAACCGCGGGGAATACAGCGAGGAAACCCCCGTTGAGGATAAGCCTCATCCAACCCCTCGTGGGACGCAGCCACACAAAGTGCAGTGCGGAGCGGCACGGCGTGGGGTGCGGCGAGAGGCGGCACGGCCCGGGGTGCGGCGAGCGCCAGGCGCCACGGCCCGGGGTGCGGCGAGAGGCGCCACGGCCCGGGGCAACGCAGCGTGAGGCGACGCAGCGTGAGGCGACGCAGCGCGAGGCAAAACCCGGGCAGCGAGGGGGAACTTGCTGAGCGGGACCTCTGTGGAGTAGGGAGACTCGCCCGGAGGAACGCGCGGCGGGGCCCGAGTCTCGAGCGACCGTTCACAGAGCGGGTCCTCCATGGAGACAAGGTCCAGCGGAGAAACCGAAGACAGGGGCTGCGAGACGAGGAGGAACGCGCCGACCGGGTCCTCCGTGGAGTCAGGAGACTCACACGGAGGAGGGTGAGGCGGGCCCCGGGTAGCGAGAGAGGGCTCGCTGAATGCGTCCTCCGTGGAGATAAGTGACTCGCACGGAGGAGCATGCAGCGGGACCCGAGCGCGCCGCAAGGCGCGAGGTGCAGCGCGAGACGACGCAGCGCGGGGCAAAACCCGGGCAGCGAGGGGGAACTCGCTGAGCGGGGACTCCGGGGAGTAATGAGACTCGCACGGAGGAACGTGAGGCGGGACGTGAGTAGCGAGAGAGAGCTCGCTGAATGGGTCCTCCGTGGAGTCCAGAGACTCGCACGGAGGAGCGCACGACGAATTCCGGGCGGCGAGAAAAAACTCGCTCAGTGGGTGAACCCTGGGCCCGGGAATCTCCCACGGCGGGAGACGTGCGGAGGAGCGCGGATGCTCGCGCTTCGACTCATGCGCTGGATCGCGCCGCGGACTCCCGGCCCTTCCGCGGTGAAGCTGCCTCTTCACCGCGTCCAGGTGCTCATCCACGGAGCCGGCATCTGAACCCGGGGCGAACCGGGCTAAGAATGCCGACTCGAAACGGCTTGCTGAGGTGAGACAAATGTCCCCGGTGGCCACTAGGCCCTCGGCCCACCTCAGCGCAGGACCCAGGAGACGGGAGAGGTAAAACAACACCCTCTCTCGGTCCGAAAGCTCCCGACTGGTGACCAAGTCGAACACCCCGCGACAGCCGATAATGTATGGCAGTGGCTTTAACGCCACTCCGTCGCAGGGTGCCGGGAGCTTGACCGAAGCCGAGAGAGGGAGAACGATCTCCCCATACTCCGGGACCCGATCAATGCCCCTCCTCGCTCCAACCTCCGAGGAGTGAGTACTGCGGCGAGAACTAGACGGCGTGGCCGGCGCCAGGCTAAGAAAGCCGATCGCCACAGACGGGGCAACTATTGGCATGGCTAGTGCCGGGTTAATAGGCCTTACTGCTGCAGCCGGGGACTCGGTTAAAGGCAGGGCTAATGCCGAGTTATGAAAGCCAGTGCTGCAGCTGGAGGAAGCGGCTAACTGACGTGGCTAGCGCCGATCTAAGTAGCCTAATGCTGCAACTAAAACCGCGGCTACTGGCGAGGCTAATGCCGATGTAAAAAGCTGAGTGTTGCAGCCGAAAACACGGTACCAACGCGGGTTAGCGCCGAAGCTACCGCTGCTAACAGCCGGGAAATGCGGCTAAGCGCGGTTAGCGCCGAAGCTAACGCCGCAGCCGATGAGATATAAACAACAAACAAACAAACAAACCCGGGACGAAAACCGGGGAACGCGGCCGAAAGCGGTCGCGCAGAAATATAATAAAATGTGCGCTTACCCGGAGAAGGAGGCCTGGACTTGGCAGAAGTCATATTTTTGGGGGTCAGCATTTCTGTTACGGCGGGGCGCGCTGTCCGGAAGATGGCGGCATAGCGCGGTGCGGTGTAGAGAAATAGAGCCAGGTGACCAGGTAAACGAATTAACAATCCCTTTAATAGCTTGCACAGCGGGAACGCCGCTTGAAGGAGCAAAGGGCAAAAACCAAACTACAAAACCAATGCAGCGGGAACGCCGCTGTGAGCTGTGAAACCTGAAACTGAAAACTGACGAGAAGACCCCAACCTATTATGTGGAAGTGAAATGGTTTAGGCATTTGGGAAATTTTTGAGAAATTGATATTCAATCAGTGTATTCCATATATGTATAATTCGCCTAAAGACAGTGTAACTGCAACATGACTTTATTTAAAATTGGTGCAGGTAAATCCTCTGAAACTGACAGTTTTGATGGAGAAGACCCCAACCTATTATGTGGAAGTGAAATGGTTTAGGCATTATGGGAAATTTTTGAGAAATTGATATTCAATCAGTGTATTCCATATATGTATAATTCGCCTAAAGACAGTGTAACTGCAACATGACTTTATTTAAAATTGGTGCAGGTAAATCCTCTGAAACTGACAGTTTTGATGGAGAAGACCCCAACCTATTATGTGGAAGTGAAATGGTTTAGGCATTATGGGAAATTTTTGAGAAATTGATATTCAATCAGTGTATTCCATATATGTATAATTCGCCTAAAGACAGTGTAACTGCAACATACTTTATTTAAAATTGGTGCAGGTAAATCCTCTGAAACTGACAGTTTTGATGGAGAAGACCCCAACCTATTATGTGGAAGTGAAATGGTTTAGGCATTATGGGAAATTTTTGAGAAATTGATATTCAATCAGTGCAGGTAAAATTGGTGCAGGTAAATCCTCTGAAACTGACAGTTTTGATGGAGAACTGCAACATGACTTTATTTAAAATTGGTGCAGGTAAATCCTCTGTAAAACTGACAGTTTTGATGGAGAAGACCCCAACCTATTATGTGGAAGTGAAATGGTTTAGGCATTATGGGAAATTTTTGAGAAATTGATATTCAATCAGTGTATTCCATATATGTATAATTCGCCTAAAGACAGTGTAACTGCAACATGACTTTATTTAAAATTGGTGCAGGTAAATCCTCTGAAACTGACAGTTTTGATGGAGAAGACCCCAACCTATTATGTGGAAGTGAAATGGTTTAGGCATTATGGGAAATTTTTGAGAAATTGATATTCAATCAGTGTATTCCATATATGTATAATTCGCCTAAAGACAGTGTAACTGCAACATGACTTTATTTAAAATTGGTGCAGGTAAATCCTCTGAAACTGACAGTTTTGATGGAGAAGACCCCAACCTATTATGTGGAAGTGAAATGGTTTAGGCATTATGGGAAATTTTTGAGAAATTGATATTCAATCAGTGTATTCCATATATGTATAATTCGCCTAAAGACAGTGTAACTGCAACATGACTTTATTTAAAATTGGTGCAGGTAAATCCTCTGAAACTGACAGTTTTGATGGAGAAGACCCCAACCTATTATGTGGAAGTGAAATGGTTTAGGCATTATGGGAAATTTTTGAGAAATTGATATTCAATCAGTGTATTCCATATATGTATAATTCGCCTAAAGACAGTGTAACTGCAACATGACTTTATTTAAAATTGGTGCAGGTAAATCCTCTGAAACTGACAGTTTTGATGGAGAAGACCCCAACCTTTATGTGGAAGTGAAATGGTTTAGGCATTATGGGAAATTTTTGAGAAATTGATATTCAATCAGTGTATTCCATATATGTATAATTCGCCTAAAGACAGTGTAACTGCAACATGACTTTATTTAAAATTGGTGCAGGTAAATCCTCTGAAACTGACAGTTTTGATGGAGAAGACCCCAACCTATTATGTGGAAGTGAAATGGTTTAGGCATTATGGGAAATTTTTGAGAAATTGATATTCAATCAGTGTATTCCATATATGTATAATTCGCCTAAAGACAGTGTAACTGCAACATGACTTTATTTAAAATTGGTGCAGGTAAATCCTCTGAAAACTGACAGTTTTGATGGAGAAGACCCCAACCTATTATGTGGAAGTGAAATGGTTTAGGCATTATGGGAAAAATTTTTGAGAAATTGATATTCAATCAGTGTATTCCATATATGTATAATTCGCCTAAAGACAGTGTAACTGCAACATGACTTTATTTAAAATTGGTGCAGGTAAATCCTCTGAAACTGACAGTTTTGATGGAGAAGACCCCAACCTATTATGTGGAAGTGAAATGGTTTAGGCATTATGGGAAATTTTTGAGAAATTGATATTCAATCAGTGTATTCCATATATGTATAATTCGCCTAAAGACAGTGTAACTGCAACATGACTTTATTTAAAATTGGTGCAGGTAAATCCTCTGAAACTGACAGTTTTGATGGAGAAGACCCCAACCTATTATGTGGAAGTGAAATGGTTTAGGCATTTATGGAAATTTTTGAGAAATTGATATTCAATCAGTGTATTCCATATATGTTAATTCGCCTAAAGACAGTGTAACTGCAACATGACTTTATTTAAAATTGGTGCAGGTAAATCCTCTGAAACTGACAGTTTTGATTTGAAGTGAAATGGTTTAGGCATTATGGGAAATTTTTGAGAAATTGATATTCAATCAGTGTATTCCATATATGTATAATTCGCCTAAAGACAGTGTAACTGCAACATGACTTTATTTAAAATTGGTGCAGGTAAATCCTCTGAAACTGACAGTTTTGATGGAGAAGACCCCAACCTATTATGTGGAAGTGAAATGGTTTAGGCATTATGGGAAATTTTTGAGAAATTGATATTCAATCATATATTCAATTACTCCTCCTTGGATCACCACCTTACCGTGGTGGAGGAGTTTGCGTGCTTGCGTGCTTGAATGATCCTAGGAGCTATGTTGTCTGGGGCAAAAAGCCCCTGGCAGGGTCTCCCAAGGCAAATTGGTCCTAGGTGACAGGCCAGACAAAGAGTGGTCCAATAAAAACCCCTATGAAAAGAAACACCAGGAATACGTGTACCCTGCCCGATATAGGGTTATCGGGGCCCCACCCTGGAGCCAGGCCCGGGTATGGGGTTCGTCAGCGAGCGCCTGGTGGTCGGGCACTTTCCCGTGGTGCCCGGCCGGGCCCAGCCCGAAAGAGTTACATGGGTTCCCCCTCAAATGGGCTCACCACCTGTGGGGGGGTTAGTAATAGGGGTTCGGTGCAGTGTGGATCGGGCGGTGGTCGGAGGCGTGGGCCTGGGCGTCGCGATCCTCGGTTGCTGAAATTGGCTTTCGGAACTTGGAACGTCACTTCACTGGCAGGGAAGGAGCCTGAGCTGGTGCGGGAGGTTGAGAGATACCGGCTAGATATAGTCGGGCTCACCTCAACGCACAGCTTGGGTTCTGGGTCCAATCTCCTTGAGAGGGGCTGGACTCTGTTCTTTTCTGGAGTTGCCCATGGTGAGAGGCGTCGGGCAGGTGTGGGCTTTCTCGTGGCCCCCCGGCTTGACGCGTGCATGTTGGAGTTTTCTCCGGTGGACGAGAGGGTAGCTTCCCTACGCCTTCGGGTTGGGGAACGGGTACTGACTGTTGTCTGCGCTTATGCGCCGAACGGCAGTTCAGAGTACCCAGCCTTCTTGGAGTCCGTGGGGGGGGGTACTGGAAAATGCTCCCCCTGGAGACTCTGTAGTCTTACTAGGGGACTTCAACGCTCACGTGGGCAATGACAGTGAGACCTGGAGAGGTGTGATTGGGAGGAACGGCCTCTCTGATCTGAACCCGAGTGGTGTTCAGTTGTTGGACTTCTGTGCAAATCACGGTTTGTCCATCACGAACACCATGTTCGAGCACAAGGGTGTCCATAAGTGCACATGGCGCCAGAATGCCCTAGGCCGCAGTTCAATGATCGACTTTGTAGTGGTGTCATTGGACTTGCGGCCATGTGTCTTGGACACTTGGGTGAAGAGAGGAGCTGAGCTGTCAACTGATCACCACCTGGTGGTGAGTTGGATCAGATGGCGGGGGAAGATGCCGGTCAGACCAGGCAGACCTAAACGTATAGTGAGGGTTTGCTGGGAACGTCTGGCAGAAGAACCCGTCAGACAGATGTTCAACTCTCACCTCCGTCAGAGCTTCAACCACATTCCGGGGGAGGTGGGGGACATTGAGCCTGAATGGGCCATGTTCCGTTCCTCCGTTGTTGAGGCGGCGGACAGGAGCTGTGGTCGAAAGGTAGTCGGTGCCCTGTCGTGGCGGTAACCCTCGAACACGGTGGTGGTCACCCCGTGTAAGGGATGCCGTCAAGCTGAAGAAGGAGTCCTATCAGGCATGGTTGGCTTGTGGGACTCCAGAAGCAGCTGACCGGTACCGACAGGCCAAGCGATTTGCGGCTTCGTGCGTCGTGGAGGCAAAAACCCGGGTGTGGGAGGAGTTCGGTGAGACTTTGGAAAGTGACTTTCGGTCGGCTCCTAGAAGATTCTGGCAAACTGTCAGGCGACTCAGGAGGGGAAAGCAGTATGCCACCAACACAGTATATAGTGGAGGGGGTGCACTGTTGACTTCGACTGGGGACGTCATTAGGCGGTGGAAGGAATACTTCAAGGACCTTCTCAATCCCACCAATATGCCCTCCGGAGAGGAGGCAGAGTCAGAGGACCCGGGGGGAGGCTTGTCCATCACTGTGGCTGAAGTCGCTAAGGTAGTCAGAGGGCTCCTTGGTGGCAGGGCTTCTGGGGTGGATGAGATCCGCCCGGAGTTCCTCAAAGCTCTGGATGTTGTGGGGCAGTCTTGGCTGACGCGCCTTTTCAACATTGCATGGTCATCGGGGGCAGTGCCTCTGGACTGGCAGACGGGGGTGGTGGTGCCTCTTTTTAAAAAGGGGGACCGGAGGGTGTGTTCCAATTACAGGGGAATTACACTCCTCAGCCTCCCCGGCAAAGTCTATGCAGGGGTACTGGAGAAGAGAGTCCGACTGATAGTCGAACCTCGGATCCAGGAGGAGCAGTGTGGTTTTCGTCCTGGTCGTGGAACACTGGACCAGCTCTTCACTCTCTCCAGGATCCTCGAGGGTTCATGGGAGTTTGCCCAACCAGTCTACATGTGCTTTGTAGATCTGGAGAAGGCTTTCGACTGTGTCCCTCGGGGTATTCTGTGGGAGGTGCTTCGTGAGTATGGGGTACATGGCTCCTTACTACGGGCCATTCAGTCCCTGTATTTGCGAAGCAGGAGCTTGGTTCGCATGGCCGGCAGTAAGTCGGACTGGTTTCCAGTGAGGGTTGGACTCCGTCAGGGCTGTCCTTTGTCACCGGTTCTGTTCATAATTTACATGGACAGAATTTCTAGGCGCAGCCAGGGGATGGAGGGTGTCCGGTTTGGTGATCTGAGGATCACGTCGCTGCTGTTTGCAGACGATGTGGTCCTGTTAGCATCATCAGGCTGTGAACTTCAGCTCTTACAGGATCGGTTTGCAGCCGAGTGTGAAGCGGCCGGGATGAGAATCAGCACCTCCAAATCTGAGGCCATGGTTCTCAGCCGGAAAAGGGTAGAGAGTCCTCTCTGGGTCAGGGATCAGATCTTGCCTCAAGTGGAGGAGTTTAAGTATCTCGGGGTCTTGTTCACGAGTGATGGGAAGATGGAGCGTGAGATTGACAGACGGATCAGCGCGGGGTCAGCAGTGATGCGGACCCTATACTGGTCTGTTGTGGTAAAGAAGGAGCTGAGCCACAAGGCAAGGCTCTCGATTTACCAGTCGATTTACGTTCCAAC
Source organism: Corydoras sp. C115 (assembly GCA_019802505.1). NCBI lineage: Eukaryota > Metazoa > Chordata > Actinopteri > Siluriformes > Callichthyidae > Corydoras > Corydoras sp. C115. The sequence goes on from JAFMOC010001597.1 coordinate 10,528, forward strand.
CCTCACCTATGGTCATGAGCTTTGGGTAATGACCGAAAGAACAAGATCGCGAATACAAGCGGCCGAAATGGGTTTTCTCCGCAAGGTGGCAGGGCTCTCCCTTAGAGATAGGGTGAGAAGCTCGGTCATCCGGGAGAGACTCGGAGTGGAGCCGCTACTCCTCCGCATCGAAAGGAGCCAGTTGAGGTGGTTCGGGCATTTGGTAAGGATGCCTCCTGGGCGCCTTCCTAGGGAGGTGTTCCAGGCAAGTCCAGCTGGGAGGAGACCCCGGGGAAGACCCAGGACACGCTGGAGGGATTATATCTCTCAGCTGGTCTGGGAACGCCTCGGGGTTCCCCCAGTCGAGCTGGTGGAGGTGGCTGAGGCGAGGGAGGTCTGGGTCTCCCTACTTCGGTTGCTGCCCCCGCGACCCGAACCCCGGATAAGCGGAAGATAATGGATGGATGGATGGATGGATATTCAATCAGTGTATTCCATATATGTATAATTCGCCTAGAGACAGTGTAACTGCAACATGACTTTATTTAAAATTGGTGCAGGTAAATCCTCTGAAACTGACAGTTTTGATGGAGAAGACCCCAACCTATTATGTGGAAGTGAAATGGTTTAGGCATTATGGGAAATTTTTGAGAAATTGATATTCAATCAGTGTATTCCATATATGTATAATTCGCCTAAAGACAGTGTAACTGCAACATGACTTTATTTAAAATTGGTGCAGGTAAATCCTCTGAAACTGACAGTTTTGATGGGGAGAAGACCCCAACCTATTATGTGGAAGTGAAATGGTTTAGGCATTATGGGAAATTTTTGAGAAATTGATATTCAATCAGTGTATTCCATATATGTATAATTCGCCTAAAGACAGTGTAACTGCAACATGACTTTATTTAAAATTGGTGCAGGTAAATCCTCTGAAACTGACAGTTTTGATGGAGAAGACCCCAACCTATTATGTGGAAGTGAAATGGTTTAGGCAATTTGGGAAATTTTTGAGAAATTGATATTCAATCAGTGTATTCCATATATGTATAATTCGCCTAAAGACAGTGTAACTGCAACATGACTTTATTTAAAATTGGTGCAGGTAAATCCTCTGAAACTGACAGTTTTGATGGAGAAGACCCCAACCTATTATGTGGAAGTGAAATGGTTTAGGCATTATGGGAAATTTTTGAGAAATTGATATTCAATCAGTGTATTCCATATATGTATAATTCGCCTAAAGACAGTGTAACTGCAACATGACTTTATTTAAAATTGGTGCAGGTAAATCCTCTGAAACTGACAGTTTTGATGGAGAAGACCCCAACCTATTATGTGG
>JAFMOC010001595.1:0-13115 GCA_019802505.1 Corydoras sp. C115
GACATTTAGAGTTTAAAAAAGGGGTACCTTAGATATACCAGAGGATTTAGACCAAAAAGGTTAAAAACAATACAGAATAAATTAAAATTACAATCACACTTTAAAAAAAAAAAAAAAAGTATAATGTTTTTGGGATGGAAGCAACGGGAGAATCATAAGTCTGCGGCAAAGAAATTAATGGAGATAGGGGTAGAAAAGGGATTGAAGGACAAAGAAATGTGGAAAAATATATTGATGATTACAAACAGGGGGGAAACCACCTAAAACACATATGAATAAAGTTAGACAAAAAGTATGCGACATAAAAGATCGACTAAAATTTTACTTTAACTATATGGAAAAGGAATAAATAGAATAAAATAGAAAGAAAGCCTTTATTGTATTTCCCCCCGCATACACAGATACATAATAACAAGATTTAAGCTCCCCTTAAAGGCACAGGCTTTACAGGGGGTTTGCAAAAGTTCATTTCCCCCTTAACTTTTCCATATTTTTAACATATCTCACGGAGCAATGTTCAATCCATCATCCGGAAATGGAAAGAGTATGGCACCACAGTAAAACCGCCAAGACAGGCCGTCCACCTAAACTTACAGGCCGAAAAGGAGATCACTGATCAGAGAGGCAGCCAAGAGGCCCATGGTGACTTCTGGATGAAATGCAGAGAGCCACAGCTCAGGTGGGGGAAACTGTCAACAGGACAACAATTAGTCGTGCACTACACAAATGTGGTCGGTCTTTATGGGAAGAGTGGCAAAGGAGAAAGCCATTGTTAAAAGAAAACCATAAGAAAGTCCCGTTTGCAGTTTGCCAGAAGCCATGTTGAGGACACAGCAAAACATGTGGAAGAAGGTGCTTTGGTCAGACGAGACCAAAATTGAACTTTTGGCCACAATGCAAAACGCTATGTGTGGCGGAGAAATAACACTGCACATCACTCTGAAAAACAGCATCCCCACTGTCAATATGGTGGTGTGGCAGCATCATGCTCTGGGGGTGCTTCTCTTCAGCAGGGACCGGGAAGAAGTTGGTCCCCCCAAAGTTGATGGGAAGATGAGATGGAGCCAAATACAGGGCAATTGGAAGAAAAACCTGTTGGGAGTCAGCAAAAAGATTTGAGACTGGGGCGGAGGTTCACCTTCCAGCAGGACAACGACCCTATAAAAACATAAAGCCAGAGCTACAATGGAGTGGTTTAAAAAAAAAAAAAAGAAGATTCATGTGTTAGAATGGCCCAGTCAAAGTCCCAGACCTAAACCCAATTGAGAATTTGTGGCAAAGATCTCAAAAACTGCTGTTTCAAAAACTGCTTGTTCATCCAATCTGCTCTCAGTTAGTCTCCAAATTGACTGAGCTCTGGAGCTGTTTTGCAAGGAGGAATGGGCAAGAATTTCAGGTCACTAGATGTGCAAAAGCTGGTGGAGACATACCCTAAAAGACTTGCAGCTGTAATTGCAGCAAAAGGTGGCTTGTCCTCCACAAAAGTATTGACTCCCAAGGGTCCGGGGGCTGAATTACTTTTGCAAGTCGCACTTTTCAGTTTTTTTTATTTGTAAAAAAAAAAAACAAAAAAATGTTGATTCATGTATTGTATAATTTTCTTCCCCACTTCACAATTGTATACCACTTTGTGTTTGGGCCTTTCACCTTAAATTCCAGTGAAGTACGGAAAATAGGCGTGTAATGGGGTAAAATGATTTTCCCAAATTTAAAGTACGGGTTTCCCATTTAGTTGTAATGGTTTTGGGGAAAAAGCTCCCCCCTGAGTCTGTTTGTTTCCCCCGGGATTGACCGGTAGGGGTCTCCCAAAAAGGCCCGCGGGGTTAAAAAAGGGTGGAAGCCGGGGGGAGTATTGCCCCTTTAGGATTTTCCCTGGCGTTTTTGAGACAGGGGGAGGGGGTAGTTTAAGGTTAGGGAAAGGGCGGGAGAACCCAATGTTTTTTTCGGCTGTTTTTGGTCACTCTCTGCAGTCTTCTTCTGTCTGCCTCTGTGCAGCGGGATTTCCACCGGGACACAGCATACGTCAGCGGGTTTCCCGATGGTGGAAGGGTTTAGAAGGTCCCCAGCGGCTTTTTTGGTAGTGCTTTTTTCCTGAGCCCCCCTCGGGAAAATTTGAACCCGGGGGGCCTTTGCCCAATGCAGAGGTTTTGGGACTGTCCAGGAGATTTTCTGCAGAGATGTGTAGTCCCAGGAATCTAAATGAATCCACTTGTCTAAACATTCACCTTTGAGGGTACAGTGGTGTGGGGCGACCTTGTTTCGTCGGAAGCCCAAGGGATGATTTTTTTGGGTTTTTGGGTGGTTTTTCAGTCCCCAAGTTGTTAGCTGCACTCCATTTCACAAAAGTTTCCGGCCCTCACCCCTTTGTTTGCCGCCTCATCCCCCCCCGGTTTTAATCCTTCCCCCCCCGTTGTGCCCATCAAAAATTTTCACGATGATTTTTTTCCTGGGTGGTTTGGGCCTGAAAGTCATATTTTTTAAAAGTGAGTAAAAGGAGTAGGCTCCACAAAAAGCCCGGGGGGGCACCCGGGTGCTGGGGGTGCGGATGGGAGAAAAAGTGGGGGCCCAATTATACCTGCTGGGGACGGTTGGGGGGAAAAGCCCTTTGACCCGGGAGCAGGTTGTGGGGGAAAAAGGCCCAGTTATCAAACTTGGGGATCAGAATGTCCGGTTTTAAATTGAAAGGGAAGGCAACTTTAGTCAATGAAAAACATCCAAACGTAGCTTCCCCCGTAACTCCAGGTGACTCAGCGCTAAATAAAGGGGGGCCGGGGTTATTGCACTACTGGGGATCTTTTTTGCCCGGTATGAAAATTGGTGGGGCCCCGGGCCCGGGGGAGGGAGGGTTCTGATGTTTTAAAAACCCATTTTTTCAAAGCATTTGGGTTAATGCCCGGATGGTGCTCTGGGGGGGGAAGTCTTTTAGGCTGATTGGGGGTGTTTTTTGGAACGGGGGATGATGGGGGCCCGTTTTAAAAACGGGCTGAGTTTAAATGTCTTGTTCCAGTGACAGGTTGAAGACAAGGGTAAAAAAACATGTGCAGTTTGGTTTCAGCACATCCCTTTTGATCCCTTTCCCCCCTGGTCACCGTCTGGGCCGGGGCCCTTCCAGGGGTTCACGGAAACAAGGGGGGGGGGGGGGGCCCGTTCACATCCTACCCTGGAAGGGTTGGGGGGGAAACCCAGAGACTTAAAGGATTGTAGGGGGGAGGGGGTGGTGGTTTTGGGTTAAAATTTTTCCTGGGACTCAAAACGGGCAAGAAGCATTTTTATTTTTTTCCGCTAGTGTACTTTGGGAGTCATCAGGTGTCCCAGGGCACCCTTGAAAGTTGGTAAAGGCCCGGGAATGCCTGCCATATTTGTCGAGGATTGTTGACGCCTTTTCCTTACATCTTCTTAGGGCTCGGTTTTGGGGTCCTGATACCTTCCTTAGGTCGGCACGAGTGGCACTGTATATCCCTCTGTCTCCTGATCTAAAAGCGGGTTTCCTGGGCCGAAGGATTTGGGGCCAACCCGGTTTTTTCAGGGTTTTTTTGGGTTTGGATACCCCGGATTGATTTTTTCTCTGTGCCCGGGTTCAATGCAGTGCCTAAATGAAAGCCCCAGAACGGGGTCGTGTTTTTAAAAGGGATATTTTCAGAGAATAAAATACAGTTTTTCAGGTCTTTTGAGTCAATAAATTTCCCATCATTCATTACTGAACTGATAAATGTATTAAGTGCTTTATTTGTCATTACAACAATAAAAAGGGGGTTTTTCAGTATATAAGGGAAAACTAGGTTTGCACCTAATGATTCTTTTTTCTATCGAAATCTAAAAATTTCCTTTTTTTTTTGGGGATTAGTCGACTATTACCTAATGTGATTGTTTTCAAATTAAAAATTTTCCCCAAAAAAAATGAAAAAAAAAAACCCTTTTAAATTTTTAAATATTTTTTAAAGGGAAACCCCAAAAATCTAAATAAAATCTCACCCCACAAGAGATTCAAAAATTCAATTATAATAAAAAAGCAATGTTCCCAATGGCCCCTTTTTCCCCCGGGAAAAGGGGGGGCGGCTAACGCGGAGGTTTTGGGCGTTCAGCCGCTCCCCGCCTTGGAGCGCTCCCGGGTACCGCCCAAACGCGGGGAAATATAGCTTTCCGGTCGGTCCAGGGCCCAACGCCCCCAAAGGGATACGCCCCACGGGGGGAAGGGCGCAGGGCCGTACCGTGGTTAAAACGGGGAAGGAGAGCCCCCAAACACACGGGGATAAAATCCAAAATGTAAATTTAATAAAAGTTGGTGACGGGACACCAACAAAAGGGGGGAAAAAACGAAACAAAGAAAACTTTGGGTTACTAACCTCAAAACAAAGACTTTCCCCAAGTCCGGGGAAATAACAAAGTTAAATAAAAAACCCAAAACTAAAACATGTGCCCAAAAATAAAACCAATCCCCCAAAGTGAGCCCAATAAAAGGCCCCAAAACGGGGGAAAAGGTGCCACAGGCACCTGTGACAGCACATTAGAATAAATGGTGGAATTTTTAAAATTAGTCATTTACAATTACTGAATTTGCCCTTTTAAAAAAAAAAAAAGTGGACTTTAAAATTTCAAATTTAAAAAAAATAGTTCATTTTAAAAATTATTCAATAACCGGGGAACGATGATCCAAATGTCCATATGGCCAGAAATGGTGTGCAAGTGTGTTAGGAGCAGTTCTGCACCTATCACAAGCAGGAGGTGTTTGATGAATTCTATTTAACTTGCCTTGAAATAGTGCAGCCTGATGTGCACAGCTTCAAAATGGAACAGCTGAAGTTTTGTATTGATAGAACAAAGATGAATGTCATTTAGGGCTTGATTCCAAATTTCATCTTGGATCATAATACCAAGGTCCTCTTCCCTCATTTATTATTTTAATTGTTGTTTACCTTTGATTTTTAATTTATTTTAATTTTTTTTAATTATATATATATTATCAGTGTGATCAGTACAGTGTATTAATTATCATTAATTAACAGGTTTTCAGGCAGCTGTAGAGTTTATGTGCATGTGGGTCAGGTAAGTGGAAATAGTTAAACGAGAGATAAATTCAGGTGGAGAAATGGTTTCAGCAACTGTGGGCACAGTTACCAAAATCTGTGTTAAAAACTTGAACTGAATAATAATAACCAATCTAAAGAAAGTTTGCAGAATTCTTTCAGCTGTGAGATTTTTGAGGGGTTTCTTGCATGTACAGCCCATTTTAAGTCACTCCATAGCATCTTAAGATTAAGATCCAGACTTTGACTTCCAGGATTCGCCACTTCTTCGCTTTAAACCATTTTTTTGTGGATTTTCTGGTATGTTTTGGGTCATTGTTGTGTTGCAAGGTCCAGTTTCACTTTAGCTTCATTTTCTTTTTTTACAGATGGTTTAACATCTTTCTCAAGCACCCTCTGATCTGATCTGAAGCATCTTATGGTGTGATCTGGGGGTGAATTTGCCTGTACAGTTACATCTAGGCAAGGTAATAGTTGTTTTGTTTTTCACTTGTAAACAATTTTCCTGATGGCAGAATGTCTGATGTTAAGAGATCTTTTTAAATCCCTTGACGGACTCATTATCACTAGGGACATACCAAACTAATTTTTTGAGGTTTAAATAGAGCAAGCAATATACAAAATGCTGCTTCATGATGATCTTCACTATAAGTGGGACTATATGTTGGGGTGTTAACACCAGAAATTGCATTCGTTTTAAATTTGATTTTACTGATAGTTGTAAGGAGGCCTGTATTTTTAATTGTTTAGTCATATTACATGGGTCCTTCAGAATTGTTAAAATTTATATTACCACATGTATTTATATATCCATATGTCCAAATATGTTACAAGATATACAGGCTTTTATACAGGTATAAAATATAGGTATCCTAAGTTTTTCACTTGACTGTACATGAACCAAGGGTGTTATATTAGACTTCACTTGAGACAGGAAAACAGGATTTAAATAGAATTTACAGTATGAGCACTGTGTGGAAATAGAAGTTTGGGATTTGGACTTAAGATGATCTTTAGATTGGCTTGTTTCATTTCTGAGCAGGCATGAGGTCATTAATGGCTTGTCCCTTCTCCAGTCGCTTCTCCATCTCTATGAGTAGCTTGACTCCATCAACCACCATCTGAACGAGCTCCACTTCTGAGAAACCCAGGCGGTCAGCATTGGAAATATCAAAACACACCTCCTACTGCAGCAGTATCCACACCACCTGTCAGCACACGCTCTTAATAAAGCATCGGACAGTAGCTCAGTCACGCAAGTCCTTTCATAAGCTTCAGCATCTTACCTGTTCCACGTTTTTGTAGCCGTAACCTCTTCAGAACTTCCTCAAAATTGTTATGTTTGCTCATATTGGGCAGTTTCACATGCACCCCAGCACGCAAACCTGTTCCTAGATTAGATGGACAGGTCAGGATGTAGCCCAAGTGCTCGTTCCACATGAATGCATGATCCTCGCTTTTGAAAAGCTCTTCGATCTGACGGAGGAAGCACATGGAGTCAATCTAAAGGATCAAAGCGCTAAACAGTCTCCTAAGTACCGGCACAAATGATACCTTTGTGAGTCCAGTGCAAAAGCGATGAAAGACCTCCCTCATGTTTCCACCGTTCTGCATGGAGATGACTCGCAGGTGATCCTCCTCATTTATCCAAACCAGGAATGTTTTATTGTCATTGTGCCTGATTGTAAGAGACATGAATTCCTTCTGAACTATTACAATTTGGCAATTAGAAATTGTAATTATAAAAAGTGCACAAACACAAACTGCTCATGGCAAAATAGTCAAGATAATGCCACATCATTTTTGGTTTTTGAAACTTGAATGCAAAGAGCATTACATTCGCGTAGTATGCAAATGGTGCAGATTTGGAAATTATGGAGTTAGAAGTTTGTATACATAAACACTACCATGATTAAGTTTAAATTAACACTGCTCAAATCACGCAGCCAATATAATGACATCATCCAAAGAGTTCTGTAAGAGCTATGTATTATGTTAACACGTACCAGATGCCACGGGCATCAGGCCAGTCCCGAGCCATCCCAGAGGCCAACAGCAGGGGAGACACAGGCTTGTCAAAAAGGAAGTGGTCATCAATGAGCTGCTGTTGCTCCGCGTCACTCATATTCTTCAGAGCATAGTACTTTCCTTTCAGATCTCCACTGAGGGAACTTAATGCTACAGACAACAATCAAGATTTTGATGGTTCCTATTTTGTAAGAGAAAAGCCACTAGGTGCCTTGTGAACTAAACTACCTGCAATGGACAGTTCCTCAATTGCTCTTCTCTCCCCACGGCTACAGTGAGGTGGCAGGCAAAATCCACGGATGCTCCTACCGGTTCGAACACGAGAGCTTAGTACATAGTTGGAGTCCAGGTCATCCCCACCCTTAAAGGACAAACAAGTCATTAAAGATCTCCTTTTACAAGAAAAGCATTTGATCAATCAGTGGTGAAATGTAGAGTTCTGTACCTTGAGGTTCTCTGGGTTCAAGTCAGTTTTGTGTTTATCTGTGGGTTTGTATCCACCATGTCTGTCCTCAATGACTGGATCTAGCAGCTCACTGAAAACTTCATAGGTCTCCTCATCTCCAGCTACACAGCCCACAGTCATAATGAAGGGGTGACCTAGACCAGGAACATATTTACACAATGCAAAAATATTCCCTCACAAGACAAGTACACCGTAGCAGAATAAACTATGGACAAAGCTGAACAAGCATGCTTCAGAACAACTGTGCACACAAGGACCACTCATCCCTACAGTCAGATTGGTCTTCTCACCTCAACTTTGTAATTTAATGAAGTCCCTCAAATCAAGATGAGTCTCTGAAAGTTTACAGGGATTACTCAACATTTAAGCGACAGTCTATGGTGAAGCAGCTGACACTTTACTGAGCTTTTCCAGGAAAAACTTACCCAATGATTCTATTGCTCTTCTTGAGCAGTGACCGCTTCAAAGTTCGAATGAGTAATTTAAATTAATGTGACAAATGAATGCATCAAAGAGGAAATGCTATAAAATTATTACATATTTGATAAACGAAATGTTAACAAGGTCTGATATCTATTGGTCTTATTAAACTAGAAACTCACACCAGAAAACAGTATTAAAAAGGCTCTGAAACAAACAAGACAATTAACAATGAAACCTGTAACATTCAGAACAATTCAATGGCACAGTAAAGAGAGAGAATGCATTGTGTTCTAAATTATTTTAGTGACTGGTTGTGTAGTTCACACAGTGCTAATCAACAGTAAAATAGGTTTAGCTTGTGTCTAGTCCCCATTTGTAGTGTTAATATTTCCATCCATCCATTATCTTCCGCTTTATCCTATATTAGGGTCGAGGAGGGGTTCCCCATGCCCATCCAGGGGAGAAGGTTTCCCGCGCTGGGCAGATACACAGAAGACAGGGCGCCAATCTATCGCTGGGCACACACTCATGCAGTGTTAGTATTTGACATTTTAAATTTTTAGGCCTTCATTTAGGCTAAAGGTTCTCAATCAGGACATGCTTGATTGTAATGGGTATGCAGCAGGTCTTGCAGTGGAGGGGTTATTCTTTTATCAAATGTGAAGGAGTAATAAGGTTTGGATTAAAAAAAAACCTTGGGATAAGCCATTTGAGCTTTTTCATACTGTGGTATTTATTTGCATACCAGCTGCAATAATGCAATAAACTGCTGAACTTCACATTCAAAAGCCTTTGTACGCTAACTTTGTTCTGTAAATTGTTTACCTGGATTATCCACTCCGGTCTGAATCACATCATCCAGGGTGAAACCGCTTGGAGTCTGCTTGCTGCGCAGGCGCTCGTACATTGTGGGGGTCAGTACCTTGGCCATGTGGTTGTTGTGCTTGGACAGATCGGGAAACTCCGATTTAGAAGGGTACTTCATCTTCAACTGGTTGTGTGTATTTCCGAACGGCATGACTGTGGCGATCTATTTACGGGAAAATACAAAGCAAGCTTGCATCTGTATCTGAACGGAACTAAACACGATAAAGGCCTCTCCACGAACAACACTATAATCCAAAATCTAAAACCACAAAGCATGACAAAAACACATATTTTACCACCAAATAACTAATGTGGAAAACAAACGTTCCACTGCTCGTAATTATAGTTACTAAAAATTAAATGCCGAGGCTCAGGTTTCACTACACGCTGCGAAAACAATCAAGTTATATATTAAACTGCAAAAAAAATGATAAATTCAACATATAAAATTTTTTTTTTTTTTTTAATATTTGCTTTTTGCAAATAAGTGGCAGCCTCGGCCCTTCCATGCCTGGTTAAACTCCCATCAGTGTTGCCTACTTATATTCAGTGACTTTTCTGACAAACTTGTTATTTCAAAAATAGCAACAAATCTAGTAACTTTTTCTGGTGTCATTGGGAACTTTTGGAGCACCGGATTCTGCCATGAGCACCATTCCACAACACTCTCAATGCTCAGTCACACTAAGACATATTTACAGTGTATCACAAACATGAGTACACCCCCACATTCCTGCAGATATTCAATCTTTTTATGGAACACTGACAAAATGACACTTTAACACAATGAAAAGTAGTGTGTGTGTGTGCAGCTTATACAATAGTGTAAATTTATACTTCCCTCAAAATAACTTAATATATAGCCATTATTGTCTAAACACACCTCTAAATGTCCAAATTAAGCACATTAATAAATTAATTTTCCCTCTAAAATGTTATGTGGCTCATTAGTGTTACTAGGTTTCAGGTGTGCATAGGGAGCAGATGTGTTCAATTTTGTAGTACATCTCTCAAAATCTCTCATACAAAATCACTCAGAACAGACCTTGCGTTAGTTGTTAAAAGTGCACATGCTCAGCGTCACATCCAAATGCTGTCTTTGAAAGACAGGCATAGGAGTGCTGTCAGCATTGATGCAGAAATTGAACAGGTCAGCCTGTCAGTGCTCAGACCATGCACCGCTCACTACATCAAATTGGTCTGCATGGCTGTCTCCCAAGGAGAAAGCCTCTTCTGAAGTCTGTACACTAGAAAGCCTAGAAACACTTTGCTGAAGACATGTCAACAAATGACATGGATTACTGAAACTGATGACCTATGAGATTAATTTGTTTGGTTCAGATGGTCTCAATGCATGTGTGACAACAATCAGGTGAGGAGTACAAAAATAAGTGTCATGCCTACAGTCAAGCATGGTGGCATGGTGGTGGGAATGCCATGGTCTGGGGCTGCATTAGTGCAACAGGTGTTGGGGAGTTCCTTCATTTAATAGAGGGAATAGAGTGAACTCCAATATGTACTGTGAAATACTGAAGCAGAGCATGATACCCACTCTCCGGAAACTGGGTCGGAGGGCAGTGTTCCAACAAGATAATGACCCCAAACACATTCACATTCACAAACACTAAGATGACCACTGCTTTACTAAAAAAGCTTAGGGTAAATGATGGACTGGTCAAGCATGTATCCAGACCTAAACCCAATAGAACATCTTTGGGGAATCCTCAAGTGGAAGGATATTAAGCATATTTTAAGCAAAGTCTCAAATATCCGCCAGCTCTGTAGTGTCATCATGGAGGAGTAGAAAAGAATTCCAGTGGCAACCTGTGAAGCTGTAAGAAATCCGGGCTCTGCGTCTGCCTCTCCTGCACGATCTGTCACTCGCGCTCTTAGCACCGCCTTCTAGTTTCCGCTTTCGCTTCGGCACCAGGTGAGGCTAATTTGTTTGATGGGTCGTTTCTTCTATTTAAGCTCTGTCTTCGCACGGGACAGATCGCGAAGTATTGTCCCTGATTAATCATACATGCCGAGCGATTTTTTTGACTGCTATCCTGTCTGCTTTTGGGTCTCGTGGTGCGTCTGGTCTCGGTGAGTGCGTGTCTGTTTATGTTAGCTGTGTGTTAGCATCTGCGTTCTCACCTCCGTGTATAGATCAGTATTTGTCGTTGTATGAGTGAACGTCTTTGTTTATCTGTGATCGCTCCCTGGTGTCTGTCTGAATCTCTTTCTGTTTTCAGTGTTCATCCTGTCCTTAGTGTCCTGCGTCCCGGGAGCGATCTCTGTCCGTCCACTCAGGTGGTTCGGCTTCGGCCGGGTGGGGCGGAGTTCGCGCTCGCCCTAGCCTGCTCCGCTGGCGCGCCACCACCTGAGGGCGTCCGTGTGTCATCGTTCACTCTACTTACTAACGGTCCCGAAGAACGCTCATGGACTAGACGGACGGACATACTGGACAGGACGCTACTTGACCAGTATCACCTGACTCACCCTGACCGTCCCGCGCCTCGTCCCAGAGGAAGACCCCCTCGCACACCGGCTCGCAGAGGCAGGCCCCCGGGCTCCCTTCCCAGCAGACCTAGGGGTCGCCCACGCCAGAGTCCCCTACCTGCCTCTGCTCCCCCCAGTACCAGCCAACCTTGCCCGGCTGGCAATCAGGACACGGGTCTCCCGATCCCTCAGCCCCGTAGGTCCAGGGGTCGTCCCCGCACCAGACCACGTCCTGAGTCTGACCCATCACCCGGTCCCTCTCCTGTCCCGGGCAGAGCCACCCGCAGCACCCGTTCCCGTCCCGACCCTCCCCGAGTTAGTTCCGGTAGGTCGTCTCCTGTTGGCCCCGGTGGTGCCCCCTTGACGACCTCTTCGGGGGGGGGCTATGTAAGAAATCCGGGCTCTGCGTCTGCCTCTCCTGCACGATCTGTCACTCGCGCTCTTAGCCCCGCCTTCTAGTTTCCGCTTTCGCTTCGGCACCAGGTGAGGCTAATTTGTTTGATGGGTCGTTTCTTCTATTTAAGCTCTGTCTTCGCACGGGACAGATCACGAAGTATTGTCCCTGATTTATCATACATGCCGAGCGATTTTTTGACTGCTATCCTGTCTGCTTTTGGGTCTCGTGGTGCGTCTGGTCTCGGTGAGTGCGTGTCTGTTTATGTTAGCTGTGTGTTAGCATCTGCGTTCTCACCTCCGTGTATAGATCAGTATTTGTCGTTGTATGAGTGAACGTCTTTGTTTATCTGTGATCGCTCCCTGGTGTCTGTCTGAATCTCTTTCTGTTTTCAGTGTTCATCCTGTCCTTAGTGTCCTGCGTCCCGGGAGCGATCTCTGTCCGTCCACTCAGGTGGTTCGGCTTCGGCCGGGTGGGGCGGAGTTCGCGCTCGCCCTAGCCTGCTCCGCTGGCGCGCCACCACCTGAGGGCGTCCGTGTGTCATCGTTCATTCTACTTACTAACGGTTCCAAGCTTTATACTAATACGCTCTGTTTTGGTGAACTAACGTTGTTTCCTCCAGTGTATACTAATACCTTGACTGTCCTCCCAGCCCTCGTTGTTCTCAGTCTGGTTCCCAGCCTTCAGTCGTCCCGTGTAGTTCACCATACCTCTTTGTGCACTTTCTACACTCTTTCTTCTTTCAGGTTTTGTGATTACACTCTCGTTAACACACCTATTCTGTCTATCATAGGGTTTGTTATTTTGTCTGTCCTAGACACACTCACTAGCTTCTTCTATTTCTTCTCACGCATAGCCAGTGTAGGGTTCTCTTACTACAGCGTAGTTTACTCTGTGTGCCTTGTTTTATTTAGTTTTTGTTTTGGCTCGGTGTTGTGCTCTGCCCAGTCCTCCGTCCAGGTTAATCACCCCGGCCTGGGTCCAGCGGGCAACATCCTCCTCGCACCATCCTCCTCCTGCACTACCCTACCTCTGCCTTGCATTTCAATAAATAACTGTTGTTCTGCATCCACGTCTCCAGAACTCTCCTTACAGACGTTTTGTGACAGAAGCTCTGATAAACTCCATGCCAGGAGAGTTAAAGCAGTTTTGAAATATAATCGTGGCCACACAAAATATTGACACTTCAGGAAATTTCACAAATGGGTGTAATCACTTTTGACTGTATTATTGAGTTATTTTGAGGGAGTAATACATTTATACTTGTATAAGTAGCACACAGACTATTTTTTCATTGTCATTTTGTCTGCTGTCCCATGAAAAAATATACTTAAATATCGGCAGAAATGTGAAGGGTGTAATCACTTTTGTGATACACTGTACCTCTTCCATGGTGTGTGCATCTATGAACTAAGCTAAACATCTAGCT
>JAFMOC010001599.1:0-10000 GCA_019802505.1 Corydoras sp. C115
GACCTTGCTAATTGGACTGGGGAAAAAAAAACGAGAACCCGGAGGAAACCCACAGGGACAGGGGGAGAACATTGGAAACTCCACCCAGATTGGGATACGAACCTGGGAATCCCTAGCCCTGAGAGAAGAACATTCTAACCACTTAGCCACCGTGCCACCCCCCAATTACAGATAAATATAAATGCATTTAACGTCCACAGTGTCACTCTGATGTCACTCAAGTAAATAACACTAAGTAAGCCACCGTGCCGACCGGATCCTGAACTATGAGCAGTTAAGTGCTAAAGTAACAGAGGTTTAGCTGAGGTGCCGCCAAGTCATGCTGGAGAACCCCGTTCTGCTCGGGACTGGACGTCAGCGAATGGCTCTGGGGCTGGAACTTACAAGAACAGGCCTGCCTTTAATCTGCCACCATGACAGGGCCTACAAAAGTAATAAACGGCGGATGAGTGCGGAATTGGATTTTAGGAAGTCTCAGGTACAAACTGCACAGTTCTCTGGAAGGAGGGCTGTTTTTCTGGCGGAGCAGGAAGCTCGGTCCACGGCACTAAAAGCCTCTGTGGAGAAACCGAAGCGGGAGAAAAGCACAATACAAGCCTCTGGCTTCAATTATGTCTCATGGCAACGATGCTGGCAGAGTCGAATCAGTACCCCGTTTCTTCTCGCTGCAGTTTTATAGCTGAAGCCACGGCATGCCGCGGCTCCTACCCGGTGCTGCTCTACTGCCCTCTGGAGGAGGCACGGATATTGTAGGTGACACATGGGTGCAGCTTTCCAGTTTCTGACAAAACACATTTAGAAAGAAAAATCTTATGACCTTAAACTGATGACTGAAGGTTGGGATTTTAATGGACACTTATGGAATCTTTAGGTGGCTAATTTGCATAATAAGCCAAGGAATTAACATTGTGATAAAAACAAGTCCTCCTTGGACAACAACTCCTGTGATTTTCCATCCATCCATCCATCCATTATCTTCTGCTTTATCCTCTACTAGGGTTGTGGGCGGGTTCTCGCGGGAGCTGGGCAGATACACCCAGAACAGGACGCTAATCTATCACTAGGCACACGCTCACTCACACAGACACATACAAACACGCTCTATATGGGGCAATTTGGAGAATTCAATTGACCTTGAAGGGCGGCACGGTGGCTGAGTGGTTAGCACGTTCCCCTCTCAGCGCTAGGGATTCCATCCATCCATCCATTATCTTCCACTTTATTCTCTACTAGGGTCGCGGGGAGGTTCCCCATACCCATCCAAGGGAGAACGTGTTGGACGCTGGGCAAATACACCCACGACAGGGCGCCAATCTATCGCTGGACACACACACACTCACTCACACAGACACACTCTATATGGGGCAATTTGAAGAATTCAATTGACCTTGAGCCATGTTTTTGGACTGTGGGATTAAACCGGAGAATCCGGAGGAAACCCATGCGGACATGGGGAGAACATGGAAACATGGATTCGAACCAGGAATCCCTAGTGCCGATAGATTGGCGCCCTGTC
Organism: Corydoras sp. C115; assembly: GCA_019802505.1. NCBI lineage: Eukaryota > Metazoa > Chordata > Actinopteri > Siluriformes > Callichthyidae > Corydoras > Corydoras sp. C115. The sequence continues at coordinate 1,517 of JAFMOC010001599.1, forward strand.
CTGGGTGTATCTGCGTGGTGTGGTGGCTTAGTGGTTAACATGTTCTCCTCTCAGCGCTAGGGATTCCCAGTTCAAATCCCCATCTGGGTGGAGTTTCCATGTTCTCCCCGTGTCCGTGTGGGTTTCCTCCGGGTTCTCCGGTTTCCTCCCACAGTCCAAAATCATGGATTAAGGTCAAGTGAATTCTCCAAATTGCCCCATATAGAGTGTGTCTGTGTGAGTGAGTGTGCCCAGTGATAGATTGGCACCCTGTCCTGGGTGTATGTGCCCAGTACCTAAGACGTTCTCCCCTGGAAGGGCATGGGGAACCCCTCGTGACCCTAATAGAGGATAAAGCGGAAGATAATGGATGGATGGAATTGACCTTGATCCATGTTTTTGGACTGTGGGAGGAAACCGGAGAACCCAGAAACCCACACAGACATGGGGAGAACATGGAAACTCCACCCAGATTGGCATTCAAACTGGGAATCCCTAGCTCTGAGAGGCGAAGATGCTAACCACTAAGCCACCGTGTCGCCCGGCACCAGTTGCATTATAGAAATTTTCCCAGCATCCTCAATGGCTGTGATTTCTCCTGCCGGATCATGGGCTCAGCCAGACATGGCATGTCATATACATAACGGCTTCAGTGCCCTTAAGCATTATTACCAGCTTTAGGGATGCACTGGGATGTATTTGCAAACCAGGCCTGTCAGCATCCTCCTTGACGAACGGGATACAGAACCTGCGTATATTCTTAAGCTTCCATTCCTGGCTTGGCCTGACAGACACGGGGAGGCACGGGGAATCTGAGCCCTACCGGCTTCCATTGCATTTTCTAATCACATCGGCTGCTGTATGCGTCTCGAATCTATCTAAAGCACTACTTCGGAAACGGGATGCAGGAAACAGTCGAATACAAGTGTGGCAGGGTGCTCTGCGACGAAGCCACACAACACAAAGATGTTTTTCATACCTGACGCCAGACCCTGATGTTTTGTCAGTAGCCCGGATCAAATAAGACCAGCTTTCTGTAGCCGCCTCTTCCTCCAGCAGCGGAACCATACGATAGAGTCACCGTCAGCCGTTTGTGCTTCCAAACGCTGTGTGTGTGAGGGAGACCAGCAGCGGGAGTAAAGTTACCGTAATAGCTGTATGTTGGCTTTCTGATGGCGCAAACTGTCGCAAAGTTACGATATTTCCAATCAAAACCTCGTAAAACGGATTCATGCTTTTCTGCCAAAGCTCATGTTCCATCCATTATTTTTTCCGCTTTATCCTCTACTAGGGTCGTGGGGGTGGGTTCCCCATGCCCATCCAGGGGAGAACGTTTCGGGCGCTGGGCAGATACACCCAGGACAGTGTGCCAATCTATCGTTGGGCACACACTCACTCACACAAACACACTCTATATTGGGCAATTTGGAGAATTCAATTGACCTTAATCCATGTTTTTGGACTGTGGGAGGAAACCGGAGAACCCGGAGGAAACCCACGCGGACACGCAGGAATCCCTAGTGCCAATAGATTGGCGCCCTGTCCTGGGTGTATCTGCGTGGTGTGGTGGCTTAGTGGTTTGCATGTTCTCCTCGTGTCCGCGTGGGTGTCCGCTGGGTTCTCCGGTATCCTCCCACAGTCCAAAAACATGGATCAAGGTCAATTGAATTCTCCAAATTGCCCATATATAGTGTGTCTGTGTGAGTGAGTGTGTGCCCAGCGATAGATTGGTGCCCTGTCCTGGGTGTATCTGCCCAGCGCCCGAAACGTTCTCCCCTAGATGGGCATGGGGAACCCCCCCCACGACCCAAGTAGAGGACATAGAGGAAGATAATGGATGGATGGATGGATGGATGATCAAACAAAATGAATTTTTGAAAAATGGATTAATATTTTTTAAAGAGGACAGAGGGGGGAATAAGGGATCTGATGTTTCAAAACCTTGCCTGCCGCCATATTATTTCCATGTTATTTCCATGTCCACTACATGCCACTGGTGGGACGGTGAAGCGTCTTTATGCTTGTGGTGGTTCCAGATTCGGGGGTTGATCCAGACATCGGCGGAGCTAACATGGCAGCAGCTCAAGTCGACGAGCCGTAAGTCCTTGAAGAGAAGAAGAAGTGGAACGAGAGTTCAGCGCACACAGAGCAGACGGCTGAAGTGGAGGAGCTGGAAAAAAAGAGTCCGGGAGAGAGAGTAAGAGAGAGTGTACAGGTAAAACATATCTCCTCTCGCCTGTCGGCCCGGCTAATGGTGCCTCAGCTGTTATGTCAGGTTTTCTGATATCACAGGCTGAAAGCGGTGAGCGCTCGTCTGACGAGCTCGAGCCCTGCAGCTGAAAGCCTTTGATGACAAGTCGAACTCGGCCGGCGGGCTCGTTCAAGCGCAGCAGGCTTCCGCCGACGAGATGAAGGCCAAAGTCGAGGAGTTAAAAAGGGAGAGCTCAGGTGAAATCCGGCGGGGATTTATTTCTATCCCATCAAAATACCAAAACCATCTCCACCGAGAGCCGCGGTAATGCTGAACAGAGTTTCTCCGACGTGACACGCAATCAGCACAAGTCATTCATTCGTTCGTTGGTTGGTTTTCAAAGCGCCCTGTTCTAATCAGGGTTGTGAAGGTACCTATCCCAGCGCTCATAGCACAGATAGGGGAACTGTCCGGGAAGGTTGCCAGTCCATCGCAGATGAGACACCAAGACACGTTCACACCTGGGAGGATTAAAAACTTCACCTACAGTCAACGCAGGTATTAAAAACACGTGCAAATACTCAAAGGACCTCGGTTCTGCTCAGGAAACAAACCCAGGAACAGACCTTGACCAGGAATCAAACCCAGAAACAGACCTTGACCAGGAATCTTGACCAGGAATCAAACCCAGGACCAGACCTTGACCAGGAATCAAACCCAGGAACAGACCTTGACCAGGAATCAAACCCAGGAACAGACTTTGACCAGGAATCAAACCCGGGACCAGACCTTGACCGGGAATCAAACCCAGGACCAGACCTTGACCAGGAATCAAACCCAGGAACAGACCTTGACCAGGAATCAAACCTAGGACCAGACCTTGACCAGGAATCTTGACCAGGAATCAAACCCAGACCCAGACCTTGACAAGGAATAAAACCCAGGAACAGACCTTGACCAGGAATCAAACCCAGGACCAGACCTTGACCAGGAATCAAACCCAGCCCCAGACCTTGACCAGGAATCAAACCCAGGAACAGACCTTGACCAGGAATCAAACCCAGGACCAGACCTTGACCAGGAATCAAACCCAGGAACAGACCTTGACCAGGAATCAAACCCAGGGCAATACCTTGACCAGGAATCAAACCAAGGGCAAGACCTTGACCAGGAATCAAACCCAGGAACAGACCTTGACCAGGAATCAAACCCGGGACCAGACCTTGACCAGGAATCAAACCCAGGACCAGACTTTGACCAGGAATCAAACCCAGGAACAGACCTTGACCAGGAATCAAACCTAGGACCAGACCTTGGCAGACCTTGGTAGAGGATGAAGAGGATGAAGTTAATGGATGGATGGATCCATCCATTAACTTCGACCTTCAAACCAGATCAAACAAAATCAAACAAATTTAGTGTAACAACAGTTTGAAAAATGGATAAATACACTCATGAAAGTGCAACTTTTAAAGAGGACAGAGGCGGGATAAGGAATCTGGGCTAAAGCACCTGATGTTTCAAAACCCTGCCTGATGCCATATTATTTCCATGTTATTTCCATGTCCACTACATGCCACTGGTGGGATGGTGAAGCGTCTTTGTTTGTGGCAGTTTCAGATTCGGGGGTTGATCCAGACATCGGCGGAGCTAAAATGGCAGCAGCTCAAGTCGACGAGCCGTAAGTCCTTGAAGAGAAGAAGAAGTGTAGGTGCCTATCCCAGCGCTCACAAGCACACGGCTGAAGTGGGGAACTGTCTGGAAAAAATGGAGTGCCAGCCCATTGCAGATGAGACACCAAGACACGTGTCACATCTGGGAGGATTAAAAACATATCACCAACAGCGCAACGTGTATTAGGAACACGGTTATGGCTACTCAGAAGTTACCTCGGTTCTGCTCTGAATCAAAAACCCAGGACCTGACCTTGGGACCTTGAGCCTCCTGCTCTGACACTCGAGCCTTATATGCAAAGCCTTTGTGCAAGTCCCTTTTTTTTTTCGGCCGGCGGTGCTCGTTTGGATGGTTTCGCTTCCCATTCCATCCATCCATCCATAGGGAGCTCCATCCATCCAGTATCTTCTGCTTTATCCTGTACTAGGGTCGTAAAAAGGGTTCCCTCAGGTGAAATCCAGCGGACAGATTTATTTCGGGCACTGGGCAAGATACCAAAAACCCAGAACACGAGACGCCAATCGGTATCGCTGGGCAACAGAGTTACTCCGACACACGATAATCACGCTACAATGTCATTCATCGTTTTGGTTGGTTTTCAAAGCGCCCTGTTTTGAATCCAGTGTTTTTGGTACTGTGGGAGGAAACCAGAGGGGAACTGTCCGGGAAGGTTGCCAGTCCGGATACGGCAGATGAGAACATGGCAGAACTCCACACCTGGGAGGATTTAAAAACTTCACCTACTTGGTCAGTTCAGACGCAGGTATTATCCAAGGCGACTTACAAGGTGAGCACAGGGTTAATCACAACATCTGTTAGCAAGGGAGGGTTAAGGGTCTTGCTCAAGGAAACAAACCCACTGAACAGACTTCAATGACCAGGAATCAAACCCAGAAACAGACCTTGACCAGGAATTTGACCATGAATCAACACCCAGGACCAGACTTGAACCAGGCTCCCAGGAACAGCTACCAGGAACAAACCCAGGAACAGACTTTGGGATTCAGGAATCAAAACCCGGGACCAGACCTTGACCGGGAATCCCTAGGAACACTGACCTTGACAACATCTAACCAGGAAGCAGACCGTGGCCTTGACCCTCAAACCTAGGACAGACACTTAAATTTGAATCTTAAAGAATCAAACCCAGACCCAGACCTTGACAGTTCTAAAACCCTGGTGACAGACCTTTGCGAGATCAATTTTTAGTTTGAAAAGTTGACCAGGAATCAAACCCAGAATGGAGACCTGGACCAGGAATCAAACCCATGGAACAGACCTTGATTCAGTAGATGTGAACCGTGGACGTCCACATACTTGACCAGGAATCAAACGCGGACACAGACCTTGAGGCCAATTATCAACCCAGGGCAATACCTTGACCTGGAATCAAACCAATGGAGACCTTTGACCAGGAATCTCAAAAGAACAGACCTTGAGAATCAAACCCGGCATTGCACCTGATAGTGACCAGGTGATTTCAAACCCAGGACCAGACGTTTGACCAGTGTAATCTACGTGTCCAGGAATCAGGACCTTGCAGGAATCAAAACCTAGGACCAGACCTTGGCGGACCTTGGGCTAGTAGGATGACAGCAGACCCTGTTAATGCTGATGGATGGATCCATCCATTAACTTCCTCTCTTCAAACCATGGAGGCAAACATCCCGGTCTCCTCCACCGCTGCAGTAATTTAGTGTAACAACAGTTTGGGTCAATGGATAAATCACATCATCCAGTGCAACTTTAAACGGGGACAGCAGGCGGGAATAAGGTTTTCCTTTTCCAGCATGACTTATGTTTCACAGAGAGGCCTGATGCCATATTATTTCCATGTTATTTCCATGTCCACTACATGCCACTGGTGGGATGGTGAAGCGTCTTTGTTTGTGGCAGTTTCAGATTCGGGGGTTGATCCAGACATCGGCGGAGCTAAAATGGCAGCAGCTCAAGTCGACGAGCCGTAAGTCCTTGAAGAGAAGAAGAAGTGTAGGTGCCTATCCCAGCGCTCAAAGCACAGACGGGGGAACTGTCTGGGATGGTTGCCAGCCCATTGCAGATGAGACACCAAGACACGTTCACATCTGGGAGGATAAAAAACTTCACCAACAGCCAACGTAGTTATTAGGAACACATGTTACTACTCGAAGTACCTCGGTTCTGCTCAGGAATCAAACCCAGGACCAGACCTTGGACCTTGACCTCCTGCTCTGACACTCACCTTATATGCAAACTATTGTGCTCCCTTTTTTTTTTTTTTTTTGGTGCCTTGGATGGTTTCCTACCCATTATTCCATCCATCCATCCATCCATCCATCCAATATCTTCTGCTTTATCCTGTACTAGGGTCGTGGGAGGGTTCCCCATGCCCATCCAGGGAAGAACGTTTCGGGCACTGGGCAGATACACCCAGAACAGGACGCCAATCTATCGCTGGGCACACTTACTCACACAGACACACTCTATATGGGACATCTTTGGAGAATTCAGTTGACCTTGAGCCATGTTTTTGGACTGTGGGAGGAAACCGGAGAACCCGGAGGAAACCCACTCGGATACGGGGAGAACATGGCAACTCCATTACATTTACATTTAGTCAGTTAGTGGACGCTTTTATCCAAGGCGACTTACAAGGTGAGCACAGGGTTAATCACAACATCCCTGTAGCAGTGAGGGTTAAGGGTCTTGCTCAAGGACCCACACTGGTAACTTCAATGGACCTGGGATTTGAACCCCCAACCTTCAGATTGATAACCCAACACCCAAACCACTGAACTACCGCTCCCATTGGAGCTACCACACCCAAATTGGGATTCGAACCAGAAATCCCTAGCACTGAGAGGACAACATGCTAACCACTAAGCCACCGTGCCGCCCTCTTCCTATTACTCACTAAATTTGAATCTTTAAAGCACAAGGTGGGAAGTTTGCATGTTCTCCCCATGTCTGTGTGACGTTTACTTTGCGAGATTTAATTTTTAGTTGTTAAAAAGTTGTTAAAGCCAGAATGGAGGACCTGGCCTGGAATAAGATGTTTAAAAGCCTTCCATTCTGTAGATGTGATGGGTGGACGTCCACATACTTCGTGTGGAAGCGCGGACACAGCAAGAGGCCAATTATCAACAATAAACCAGACTGTAAGTCAGTATGGAGACATAAATAAAGAAGGCGCTTGAGAAAAGGCATTGCAGCTGAGTGAAGGTGATTTCCCGAACTTTTCGTTAGGGCTGCAGTGTAATCTACGTGTCCAATCATCAGGAGTGCTGACACGTAGGTGCTTATTTCGGCTAATGGGCTGTACGATTGAACAGCAGACCCTGCTGCTGTGGGTTTTTTCTTTTCCTCCTCTCTTCTGGATGGAGGCGACCATCCCGGTCTCCTCCACCGCTGCAGTAATGAGAGTGAGCGGGGTCAGCGGTATCAGCATCTCCATGCATTTAATCACGGGGTCCTGCAGCTTTTTAGTCTTCTGTTTTCCATTTTCCAGCATGACTTATTCTTTCACAGAGAGGCCAGAGTCATTTTCCAGCAAGTCATCTAGGCGTGATTTAAATGATAGCCTGCCATCTCTCCAAAGACCCAAGCAGTGATGGGGGCAGCGAGGGGAAGGGGCCGTCTTGTTTCCTTACTGAGGGGCTACGTGCCATTGTGCCGCATTTGATGCTGTCTTACTAAAGTAAAATGGCCGTCGGTCCATTTTTAACGCTCCTGCTGTTTAAGTGCATATTGTTGAAGATGTAAACGGATAAAACTCAGGGTTCCGTTATTTCCCCTCACGCTTTGGGCTGTAAATTAAATGGAACGTCTTAGACCTTAATTATGTGTGTGTGTGTATGCACAGCTCATCTCATCAATTGATAGGATCACTATTGGTGGTTAGCATGTTCTCCTCTCCGCGCTAGGGATTCCCGGTTCGAATCCCCATCTGGGTGGAGTTTCCATGTTCTCCCCGTGTCTGCGTGGGTTTCCTCCGGGTTCTCCGGTTTCCTCCCACAGTCCAAAAAACAATGGATCAAGTCATTTGAGTTCTCCCAATTGCCCCATATGGAGTGTGTATGTGTGCGTGAGTGTGTGCCCAGTGATAGATTGGCACCCTGTCCTGGGTGTATCTGGCCAGCACCCGAAACGTTCTCCCCTGGATGGGCATGGGGAACCCCCCCCACCCTAACCCTAATATAAGATAAAGCGGAAGATAATGGATGGAAGGTCACTATTGAAAGTTTGGGATGTGCTTGAGGTCAGGGCTCAGTGTGGGAATCTTTACAGACCTTGTATTGCTCACCGGAACATGAAAAAGGCCTTCCCCAAACTATTCCCACTGGACTACAACTGGCCATAATGTTTGCTTTCACACACATGTATTCAATTACATGAGTGTATCCCCATAATTTTGTCTATATGGTATTTATTCTAATAGAAATATTGTCGAAATTCAGGTTATGGCCACAAGAGGGCAAAACAATAATACCCACATCAGGATGACTCGTTTATTTCCACAGACATTCCCCCCATTGTCCCAAACCAAGCTCATATTATCCGTGGATCGCTGGTTACCATGGTGATTGAGCTGAGGAGATGCTTAGATGATGCTCAGGATCCTTTAATTCCACATTTTAACTCCACATCCTTCAAGTCCTGCT
>JAFMOC010001599.1:15000-22955 GCA_019802505.1 Corydoras sp. C115
TACATTCATTCATTCATTCATTATCTTCCGCTTTATCCTCTACTAGGGTCGCGGGGGGGTTCCCCATGCCCATCCAGGGGAGAACGTTTCGGGCGCTGGGCAGATAGACCCAGGACAGGGCGCCAATCCATCGTTGGGCATACACTCACTCACACAGACACACTCTATATGGGGCAATTTTGGAGCATTCAATTGACTTGATCCATGTTTTTGGACTGTGGGAGGAAACCGAAGAATCTGGAGGAAACCCACGCAGACACAGGGAGAACATGGAAACTCCACACAGCTCGGGATTCGAACCTTGATCGTTATCGCTGAGAGGAGAACATGCTAACAACTAATGCACCATGCCACCCGTCTCATCTCATCTCATTACATTCATTCATTCATTCATTATCCCCCGCTTTATCCTATATAAGGGTCGCAGCGCTAGGGATTTCTAGTTCGAATCCCCATCTGGGTGGAGTTTCCATGTCCTCCCCGTGTCCGCGTGGGTTTCCTCCGGGTTCTCCGGTTTCCTCCCACAGTCCAAAAACATGTATCAAGTCAATTGAGTTCTCCAAATTGCCCCATGTAGAGTATGTTTGTGTGTGAGTGTGAGTGTGTGAGTGTGTCCAGCAATAGAGGCACCCTGTCCTGGGTGTATCTGCCCAGCACCCGAAACGTTCTCCCCTGGATAGTCATGGGGAACCCCCCCCCCCCACCACCAACCCTAGCAGAGGATAAAGCGGAAGATAATGGATGGACCCCATATAGAGTGTGTTTGTGTGAATGAGTGTGTGAGTGAGGGTGTGCCCAGTGATAGATTGGCGTCCTTTCCTGGGTGTATCTGCCCAGCGCCCGAAACGTTTTCCCCTGCATGGGGAACCCCCTTGCGACCCTGGTAGAGGAAAAAGCGGAAGATAATGGATGGATGGATATATATATATAAAACCTGCCATCTGTATGTAACAGTTGTGTAATTTGTCCAGGGCTGAGAAAGTGAAGGTCAGAGGAAGCAGGAGTCCAGCAGGAGGAACCTCTGAACCTCCTTTAATGGGATTAGAGGCGTGGATGTAATTACCACCCGAGCGTGGGGCACATCTGTGAGACCCTGAGACATCTTTGAAGTGTCTGAAAGCGAAGCTGCGGAGGAGCTGCTGCTGCTAATTTCATCTTGTGTTGCTTTCATGTAGGACATGCGGAGACTTAAAGGAGAACAGGGATGACTGACGGTAATGATTATGACGATCTGCAGCTTGTTTTTTGTAACTTTGGAGACTAAATCTTCACCTGCAGCCTTCAGTAGATATGACATCTTCAACTTTTTAAAATCAGGATTTCCACATTTCGGAGTGGGTATGTGGGTAAAGAGGTTTAAGGCTGAGACTATTCCAGATTTTATTGTCATGATCATTGTCTAAAAAATAATTACAATTGTATGATTAATACGGGGCGGCACGGTGGCTTAGTGGTTAGCATGTTCTCCTCTCAGTGCTAGGGATTCCCGGTTCGAATCCCAATCTGGGTGGAGTTTCCATGTTCTCCCCGTGTCTGTATGTGTTTCCTCCGGGTTCTCCGGTTTCCTCCCACAGTCACAAAAACATGGAGCAAGGTCAATTGAATCCTCAAAATTGCCCCATATATATATATAGAGTGTGTGTGTGAGTGAGTATACCCAGTGATAGATTGGCGCCCTGTCCTGGGTGTATCTGCCCAGCGCCCGAAACGTTCTCCCCTGGATGGGCATGCGGAACCCATGGCCCCCCCGCCGCCACCCTAGCAGAGGATAAAGCAGAAGATAATGGCTATTATTATTATCATTATTATTATTATTATTATTATTATTATTATTATTATTATTATTATTATTATTATTGGGGCGGCACGGTGGCTTAGTGGTTAGCACGTTCGCCTCTCAGCGCTAGGGATTCCCGGTTCGAATCCCCATCTGGGTGGAGTTTCCATGTTCTCCCCGTGTCTGCGTGGGTTTCCTCCGGGTTCTCCGGTTTCCTCCCACAGTCCAAAAACATGGATCAAGTCAATTGAATTCTCAAAAATTGACCCATATAGAGTGTGCCTGTGTGTGAGGGAGTGTGTGTCCAGCGATGGATTGGCGCCCTGTCCTGGGTGTATCTGCCCAGCGCCCGAGATGTTCTCCCCTGGATGGGCATGGGGAACTCCACCGCGACCCTAATAGAGGATAAAGCGGGAGATAATGAATGAATGAATTATTATTATTATTATTATTATTATTATTATTAAAACATGGTGCAGTATTGGTATATGGCAGCATGATGGCTTTGATCGCGTTTAATCGTGTTTGTGTGATGTGTTGTTAAAATAATCCTGATCAAAGGTTAATTGATTAATGACATAAGAAGGTCTCTGTAGCAGCTGTGAGCTGATGGCCTGTGTGTTGCCAGATCTAGATATTAACACCCTCCCTGGTTTCCGTCACTCTAATGACATTACGTTGCGGCTGCGGCTCTGGACGTGGCGCGTGTCTGTGTGTGACGTCATTACCTCGCGGATCGGATCTGGATTGGACAGATTAGATTTTTTTAAAGCACAGGTTCGGCAGGTGTTCACGCTCACCTGGCAACCCGGGTTCAGAGGCGATGCTGCGCGGCGGGGAGACGCAGGCGGCACGCGACCCCGAGCTCTTCCTCCTGCACGCGCTGCCGGGAAGCGTCCAGAGCGACCAAGACGCGCGCGCGCACCTGCAGCATCCTCATCCTCCTCCTCATCCTCCTCATCCTCATCATCCTCTTCCTCAGCACAGACTGCATCAGGACTCCCATCACTCGTGAGTAATTCGTAATTTCTCCAAAGTTTGCGTCGTTTTCATTCGAGTCTGATCTTTATCTACTCGTTATTTTTACCAAAGTAATAAATCCGATCTAATAAAAAACATTGAAACGTTTTAAAACTGAAAATAACTCAAATTTAAAGTCGTTAATGTTATTGGTCGAAAGTTTTAATTTAGCCAAAAAACAAATAAGTGCGGAGGCAAAAGCAGGGATCTGGTTTAAGTTGCAGAACTTAATTATTCATTCATTCATTCATCCATTATCTCCCGCTTTATCCTCTATTAGGGTCGTGGTGGGGTTCCCCATGCCCATCCAGGGGAGAACGTCTCGGGCGCTGGGCAGATACACCCAGGACAGGGCGCCAATCCAACGCTGGGCACACACTCACTCACACAGACACACTCTATATGTGGGGCAATTTTGAGAATTCAATTGACTTGATCCATGTTTTTGGACTGTGGGAGGAAAACGGAGAACCCGGAGGAAACCCATGCGGACACAGGGAGAACATGGAAACTCTACCCAGATGGGGATTCGAACCGGGAATCCCTAGCGCTGAGAGGCGAACGTGCTAACCACTAAGCCCCTGGTTTAAGTTGCAGAACTTAAATATTTTTTTGGGAAATAGAGGTAGCTCAGTGGTTTGGGTGTTGAGCTAGCAATCTGAAGGTTGGGGGTTCAAATCCCAGGTCCATTGAAGTTACCAATGTGGGTCCTTGAGCAAGGCCCTTAAACCTCGTTGCTCCAGGGATGTTGTGATTAACCCTGTGCTCAAATTGTAAGTCGCTTTGCATAAAAGTGTCCAATAAATGACCAAATGTCAATGTAAAGAAGAACATGGTGTGAACTTATCTGTGCAACATTAGGTTTGTGGTGGTCTCATTCGGATTTTGTGGGGTTTGTGGTGGTCCTTCTGAGATTTTGTGCGGTTTGTGGTGGTTTTGGGGAGGTTTGTGGTGGTCTCGTTGAAATTTATTGTGGGGTTTGTGGTGGTCCTACGGAGATTTTGTGGGATTTGTGGTGGTCTTGTAAAGGTCTTGTAAAGTTTGTGGTGGTCTCATTGACATTTTGTGGGGTTTGTGGTGGTCTTGTGGAGGTCTTGTGAAGTTTGTGGTGGTCCTATGGAGATTTTGTGGGGTTTGTGGTGGTCTTGTGGAGGTCTTGTGAAGTTTGTGGTGGTCCTATGGAGATTTTGTGGGGTTTGTGGTGGTCTTGTGGAGGTTTATGAGGTTTGTGGCGGTCTCGTTGAATTTTTATTATGAGGTTTGTGGTGGTCTCGTAAAGTTTGTGGTGGTCTCCTGGGGATTTTGTGGGGTTTGTGGTCATCTAATAGAGGTCTTATGATGATTGTGGTGGTCCCATAGAGGTTTTGCAGAGTTTGTGGTGGTCCTATGTAGATCCCGAGAGTTCAAGTTGGTGTTTGTAGTGATCTCATTGAGGTCCTGTAGGGTTTGTGGTGGTCTCACGGAGGTCCTGTGGCATTTGTGGTGCACTCATAGAGGTCCTGAAGGATTTGTGGTGGTCATATGGAGATCCTGAGAGTTCTACTTGGTGTTTTTATTGATCTCATTGAGGTCCTGTGGGGTATGTGGTGGTCCTGTAGGATTTGTGGTGGTTGTATGGAGTTTCCTGAGAGGTTTCTGGTGGTCTTGTGGGAACAGACTAAAGGAGACTAACAAAATGGATTCAAAGCCATCTATTGCAGCTACCACCTGTAATCTGTTGCCCTGTCCCTGTGTTTAGGTTCGAAGCCATGCAGCGCAGACACACGACGCTGAGAGAGAAGGGCCGTCGAGGTCCTGCGTACATGTTCAGTGAGCGAGATACCAGCCTTACCGATGAAGAAGAACGGTTTTTGGATGCCGCAGAATACGGCAACATCCCGGTCGTGCGAAAGATGCTGGACGAGTCCGAGACGCTGAACGTGAACTGTGTGGACTACATGGGCCAGAACGCTCTGCAGCTCGCCGTGGCAAGCGAGCACCTCGAGGTAACGGAGCTGCTCCTCAAGCAAGAGTGTCTGGCAAGAGTGGGCGACGCTCTGCTGCTCGCCATAAGCAAAGGATACGTCCGCATTGTTGAGGCTATCCTGGCGCATCCTGCCTTTGAAGGCGGCTTCCGTTTCGCCGCGGGAGTCCTGGAAGGAGAACGCAAAGACGACGACGACTTCTACGCCTATGACGAGGACGGGACCCGCTTCTCGCGCGACGTGACCCCCGTCATTCTGGCAGCCCAGTGTCAAGAATACGAGATCATACATACTCTGCTGCTCAAAGGCGCCCGCATCGAGAAGCCACACGACCATTTCTGCAAGTGCTCCGAATGTCTAGAGAAGCAGAGGCAGGACTCTTTTAGCCACTCGCGCTCACGGATGAATGCCTACAAAGGCTTGGCGAGTGCCGCCTACCTGTCGCTGTCAAGCGAGGACCCGGTGTTGACTGCGCTGGAGCTGAGTAACGAGCTGGCTCAGCTCGCAAACATCGAAACAGAGTTTAAGGTACATCGTCAGACATAAGGGGCAGACACAGTACATTTTTGTACCCCGAGGTGCAAAGGCGCCCTCTAGAATCAATCATTAGACTTAAAAGTAGCTTATACGATTGCGAAAGTACCCCACATAGTACAGAATCTGTGACAAAACCGTTCCTCTTAAGGTACCAGGTTGTACTTGAGAGTGTTAAGTGGGGGCAGGCAGCATGGTGGCTTAGTGGTTAGCATGTTCTCCTCTCAGCACTATGGATTCCCGGTTCGAATCCCAGTCTGGGTGGAGTTTCCATGTTTTCCCCGTGTCAGCGTGGTTTTCCTCCGGGTTCTCTGGGTTTCCTCCATGTTCTCACAGTCCAAAAACATGGATCAAGGTCAATTGAATTTTCCAAAATTGCCCCATATAGATTGTGTTTGTGTGAGTGTGTCCAGCGATAGATTGGTGCCCTGTCCAACAAACTCTATGAGGCAATTTGGCACATTCAATTTACCTTATCCATGTCTTTGGACTGTGGGAGGAAATGAGAGAACCCGGAGGAAGCCCATGTGGACACGGAGAACGTGGAAACTCCACCCAGATTGGGATTCGAACCTGGATTCCCGGGAGGGGGGGGGTTCCCCCATGCCCATCCGGGGGAGAATGTTTCAGGTGTTGGGCAGATACACCCAGGACAGGACACCAATCTATCGCTGGGCACACACTCACGCATATATACACGCTCGGAACCACAAAACCCATGCGGACACAGGGAGAACATGGAAACTCCACCCAGATTGGGATTTGAATCGGGAATCCCTAGCGCTGAGAGGAGAAAATGCTAACCACTAAGCCACCACGTTGCATATGAGGAGTTTATTTTCTATAATAATTTCTATTCTTGCTGTTATCAAACATCACAAATGTCTAAAAATTGAATGGGCCGCCCCCTGAGGATCCCCGCCAGCCCACACCTCCTCGCTACACCTCGCCATTTTGGCAGAGCTCGGTTTTAATGGCAGTATTAAATAATTCAGGCTTAATTCCTGCATCCTGGGGTGGGGTAATAGAATTTCAAAGGATCTTAAAATCCAGATGTGGTCCGAATCAGTTTCCAGACGGTTCGCTCATCGGTCAGAGGAGTTTAGCATGTTCTCCACGCCGAGCGAAAGATTTGTATTGAAGCCAGTGTATTTCCATGACGTGTCATAGGTGTGCAGAGACGGCGTGGTGCCCCAGCGTGCACCCTGAGCTCCAAACGAGATGTACCAGAGTTGGTTTGTTCCGAGAGCCGCTCGTTAAATCCGTGGTTCTTTCGGCCAGTGTGTCAGCTTCGCATTGATTTACTGAGCGGTTAATTGAAGTGGCTCTGTTGAAGGTACCGTATAATGACTCTGTGTTCGGCCCCTAATCACTGCCTTCTGCTACAAACTTAGTCTCCCGAGTTGATCAATAAAATTGTGTCACACATTTTCCAGAGTCCTCTCTAGTTCCCCAGTAACAGGGTTCAGTCAGGCGGCTGACCACAGCTACTTTAAACTTCATAGCAAAAGGTTTGCAGTGTTGGGCAAGCTTATTTGTAAATGACTGTAAGCTAAAATACCATCCATCCATTATCTTTCGCTTTATCCTATATTAGGGTCGTGGGGGGGTTGCCCATGCCCAACCAGGGGAGAACGTTTCGGGCGCTGGGCAGATACACCCAGGACAGGGCGCACACTCACTCACAAAAACACACTCTACTGTATATAGGGCAATTTGGAGAACTCAAATACTGCCATCTGGTGGCCAAATTACAGAACAAAGTTTAAAAAAAAAACGCTTTATCCTCTACTAGGGTCTCGGGGGGGTTCCCCCATGCCCATTTAGGGGAGAACTTTTCGGGCGCTGGGCAGATACACCCAGGACAGGGTGCCAATCTATTACTGGGCACACACTGACACAGACAAACACACTCTATATGGGGCAATTTGGAGAACTCAATTGACCTTGCTCCATGTTTGTGGACTGTGGGAGGAAAGCGGAGAACCCGGAGGAAACCCACGCGGACATGGGGAGAACATGGAGACTCCACCCAGATTGGGATTCGAACCGGGAATCCCTAGCGCTGAGAGGCGAACGTGCTAACCACTACGCCACCGTGCCTCCTAGCTAAGATAACACCCAGGGAAATATTATAGCAATAAGACTACGGAGTGTGGCATTATTGTGAATAAATCACAGGAAAGAGGTGTTATGAGGTACGATGGGCAGCGGAGTGCAGTTACACCTCTTTCCCGTGATTTATTCTGAATAATACACAACCTTGAGCGCCTTATTGCTTTAATAAAACACTTACAAACACATTAAAATAAATGCGTTTGATTCATAAATGCGTTTATTGAAAGCAACATCATTAATAAACTCTTCCGTAATCTAGTTTATTTTTAAAGTGAATGCGGATTGTTAATTGGAAACCTGATAACTGGCGCTCAATACTGCCTCTGGTGGCCAAATTACAGAACGTAGTTTGTAAACAAAAACCATCGGAGAAATACTGTATTGCATTTCACACATCGATATGAATGTGAAGCGCTCAGAGGTGTACGTTATTGTCAATAATGTCACGGCTGGACAAACGGCTCAGCCAATCAGTTTAAAGGCCCAGAACTACCTATTCTATAAAGCAGGCTAAGTTACACAAATATGGCAAACGTTAGTTT
>JAFMOC010001600.1:0-24995 GCA_019802505.1 Corydoras sp. C115
TTCTCGTCTTCCTGTCTGCGCTCCATTGGTTGCGGTACTACTAATGCTGCCGGCTACTCAACGAGGACCAGCCACTCCCACTGAGCCTCGGTCCTCACAAGGGTTCGCTCCTTGTGAGGACCGTGAACCAAGTCGCTGCAGCCACTGTCAAGTCACTTCAAATTGCCACCTGTAAATTTGCTTTGAGACGATGTACATCATCGTAGCTTGAGCTACTACGTAGCTACGACGTTACTACGAAAAGGAAAAGCGGATGACGAGTCGAGGGACGATAACCTAAGCTAGACGCTGAGGGGCCGTCTCACTGGAGTGAGTGGTGCACCTCTTCCTTTGTGAGTGACAGAGTCGGACAAGGGCTCCCCCTAGTGTATCACAGCAGCAGCTGCAGGACCGGGTCGTTCGGTTCTTCTATTTATATTTGTTTGCAGGTAGAACGTAGGATGTTCACATGTTCTAAGCGTTTTTTTTTTTTTTTTTTTCGTTTTTACTATGTTAAAATTAATACATTTAATAAACTATATCTGTCCCAGCGGCACGATGGCTTCATGATTGGTATGTTCTCCTCTCAGTGCTGGGGATTCCCGGTTCGAATCCCCATCTGGGTGGAGTTTCCATGTACTCCCCGTGTCCACGTGGGTTTCCCCCAGGTTCTCCAGGTTCCTCCCACAGTCCAAAAACATGGATCAAGGTCAATTTCATTCTCCAAATTGCCCCTTATAGAGTGTGTGTGTGTCCAGCAATAGATTGGCACGCTGTCCAGTGCCCGAAACGTTCTCCCCTGGATGGGCATGGGGAACCCCCCGCGACCCTAGTAGAGGATAAAGAGGCTAAAACGTCTCACGCGGTTCCTCGCATTTTCCCAGCATGCCGTGCCTCGATCCCGAACCCGATGTCGAACCACTGACGTTAATCTCATAAACTGGTCAACGGAGAAGCCATCAGCAATCTTCACTCAGGTTTCCTTTTCCCTTCCGCGAAGCCCCACGTCTCCAGACCCTCTGCCATGCAGGCGCGTCGCGACCGCGTGCCGGCAACCGGGCGCAAATAAACATTCGTGTTAATGCTGCATGTGTTCCTCCCTCTCACGCATATGACCTTCTGTTAAATAGATAAAAAATGTGCTTATCAGTCATGCAAATGAGGCTGAATTCATTTTGCACAACAGATGGTCTCATAGATAATGATGATGGAGGAGAGAAAATTAAATGTCTCTTGCACGGTGGTCATGGCAACCGAGCTCAGAGTTATATCAATAATAGGCGCGGTGCATAATAAGGTTGTCAGTCCTGTGAATCAATGTCTGTAGCTAAAGCCGACTCGAGAACGCCTTAGAAGTTTACCCATGATACACGGCCAACGATCCACTTCTCCTTTAATGTGCGGCATCATATCCACCGTGCCACCAGGCTGACTAATTACCCTCCCGTTAATTATCTCCAAAACGGCTTCTTTTAACTGATCGTATGGAAAGACAATGGCGTGCATGTGTGTGTGTGTGTGTGTGTGTGTGGACGTAATCGCACCTTTCGAACAATACGGCGTTAAAAACGTACGCTGCATTTTTATTTCACTGAAGGATCTGCGGTGTGTTATAATCCAGTTGGGCGGAGTAAAGAACCCTGTGACCCGGGTGATCGTTATAGATCCATCCATCCATTATCTTCTGTTTTGTCCTCTATTAGGGTCGCGGGAGGGTTCCCCATGTCCATCCAGGGGAGAACGTCTCGGGCGCTGGGAAGATACACCCAGGACAGGACGGCAATCTATCCCTGGAAACACACTCACTCACACGAACACACTCTATATGGGGCAATTTGAAGAACTCAATTGACTTGATCCATGTTTTTGGACTCAAACCGGGAATCACCAACGCTGAGAGGAGAACATGCTAATCACTATCCATCATGCAGCTGGAGCGATCACATGATCAGGGGAAAACCTTGACTAAGTGTAAATAAGATACAACCTCAAAATGAAACATAAAATCATTATCATTATATACAATGTTTAATTATTTTTAACGATCATATTAAATCACATGATCAAGATGAGGGGGAAACCCTGACTGAGCAGAAATAAGATACAACCTCAAAATGAAACATAAAGCCTCATAATTAAATCCAACGTTTAACGATCATTTTAAATCACATGATTAAACTGAGAGGGAAAACCCTGACTGAGCGTGAATAGAACACAACCTCAAAATAATACATAAAACCTCATCATTAAATATATTCATTCATTCATTATCTCCCGCTTTATCCTCTATTAGGGTCGCGGTGGGGTTCCCTATGCCCATCCAGGGGAGAACGTTTCGGGCGCTGGGCAGATACACCCAGGACAGGACGCCAATCCATCGCTGGGCACACACTCACTCACACAGACACATACTATATGGGGCAATTTTTGAGAATTCAATTGACTTGATCCATGTTTTTGGACTGTGGGAGGAAACCGGAGAACCCGGAGGAAACCCACGCGGACACGGGGAGAACATGGAAACTCCACCCAGATGGGGATTCGAACCGGGAATTCCTAGCACTGAGAGGCGAACGTGCCAACCACTAAACCCTCAAGGGGAAACCCTCAACTGAGCGTAAATAAAATACAACCTCAAAAAGAAACATAAAACCTCATCATTACATACAATGATTAATGATTTTTAATGATTATTTAAAATCACATGATCAGGGGGAAACCTTGACTAAGCATAAATAAGATTCAACCTCAAAATTAAACATAAAACCTCATCATTAAATCCAACATTTAATTCTTTTAATAATCATTTTAAATCATATGATCGGGGGAAACCCTGACTGAGCGTAAATAAGATACAACATACAAAATAATACATAAAACCATATAATTATATACAATGATTAATAATCATTTTAAATCACATGATCAAACTGAGAGGGAAAACCTCAACTGAGTGTAAATAAGATTCAACCTCAAAATGAAACATAAAACCTCATCATTATATACAATGATTAATGATTTTTAACGATCATTTTAAATCACATGATCAGGGGGAAACCCTGACTGAGCAGAAATAAGATTCAACCTCAAAATTAAACATAAATCCTCTTAATTAAATCCAACGTTTAATGATATTTTAAATCACATGATTAAGATGAGAGGGAAAACCCTGACTGAGCGTAAATAGAATACAACCTCAAAATAAAACATAAAACATCATCATTATATACAATGATTAATGATTTTTAATGATCATTTAAAATCACTTGATCAAGAGGAAACCCTGACTAAGCCTAAATAAGATTCAACCTCAAAATGAAACATAAAACCTCATCATTAAATTCAACATTTAATTATTTTTAACGATCATTTTAAATCACATGATCAGGGGGAAACCTTGACTAAGCATAAATAAAATCAGATAACAGGAAACCCTCAAAATGAACATGAAACTAGTAAAACCTCATCATTAAATTTCAACAGTGTTTTAATGATTTTAACGATCATTTTTAAATCACATGATCAGGGGGAAACCTTAACTAAGCAGAATAATAAAATAAGATACAGTGTTTTTAATGATTTTTTTAAAGATCATTTTTAAACCTCAAAATGAAACATAAATCCTCATAATTAAATCCAACGTTTAATGATCATTTTAAATCACATGATTAAGATGAGAGGGAAAACCCTGACTGAGCGTAAATAGAATACAACCTCAAAATAATACATAAAACATCATCATTATATACAATGATTAATGATCATTTTAAATCACATGATCAGGGGGAAACCTTAACTAAGCATAAATAAGATACAACCTCAAAATGAAACATAAAACCTCATCATTATATACAGTGATTAATGATTTTTAACGATCATTTTAAATCACATGATCAGGGGGAAACCCTGACTGAGCGTAAATAAGATTCAACCACAAAATAATACATAAAACCTCATAATTAAATCCAATGTTTAATGATCATTTTAAATCACATGATTAAGATGAGAGGGAGAAAGTCGTCTACGCGTAAATAAGATACAAGCTCAAAATAAAACATAAAACATCATCATTATATACAATGATTAATAATCATTTTAAATCACATGATCAAACTAAGATAGAGAACCTCGTCTAAGCGTAACAAAGTTACAACCTCAAAATGAAACGTAAAGCCTTATAATTAAATCCAATGTTTAATGATTTTTAATTGGTGGTGGAGGGGGTGTGGCCTCTTAGATCAAATGACGCAATATGGTAATTAAACGGTTCCTGTATGCTCACCTCAGGAACCGATTGCTTTATCGCTCAAATGGTACTTAATAGGTCAAATGGAATTAATAAATCCTTAATTGGGCAGCACGGTGGCTTAGTGTTTAGCACATTCACCTCTCAGCACTAGGGGTTCCCGGTTCGAATCCCAATCTGGGTGTGATTTCCATGTTCTCCCCGTGTCCGCGTGGGTTTCCTCCGGGTTCTCCGGTTTCCTCCCACAGTTCAAAAACATGGATCAAGTCAATTGAGTTCTCCAAATTGCCCCATATAGAGTGAGTGTGTGTCCAGTGATAGATTGGCGTCCTGTCCTGGGTGTATCTGCCCAGCGCCCGAAACGTTCTACCCTGGATGGGCACGGAGAACCCCCCCCGCGACACTAATAGAGGATAAAGTGGGAGATAATGGATGGATGGAATTCCTTAATTGTTATTACACATCATACACATCGGGGGGGTGGGTGTTTGCGAAACCACTCGTCACCTGAAGGTCACCGGTTCGATACCCGAAACCACCAAGTACAAGTACAAGTGTGCACTTGGGCAAGGCACCTGAACCTAATTGCTCTGTGGGTGCCGTGTACAGGGCTGCCCACCGCTCCAGGCAACGTGTGTGTGTGTGTGTGTGTGTGTGTGTGTGTGTGTGTGTGTTACTGCACGGCTGGGTTCAACATGGAGGACAAATTCCTCTGTGTGTAAGCACTGTAGGCAAAATAGATCACTTTATAAATAGATCGGAGTGGAATGATTAAGAGGCGTGTCCCAAAACCTTTGCACATTCTGTAAGAAACTTCAACTTAACGAAATGACACTTTTTTTTTATTTTTCTTAAGGAAGTGAACAAAATAAAGGTTTATTTCGCAGACATTGAGCAAAAAGCCTTGTTTGGGAGAAAAGACCCGGACATCTGAGACATCTGAGACATCTGAGACGTCACCAACATCCAAAACATTCCAAACATTGTGAAAGGTCACGAAACTCGTCCAAAGACCAAACTTTGGGACTTGAAGCGCGTTGGCTTCACCGACATCGGTCTCTATATAAAACCCAGAAGACCGTATTGATCCGGGCCAGAGGAAGCAAATACATAAGCAATGAATCGATCGCGGCGGAGCGAGATACCGACTGTGGGCGGCGAGGAGACAACAAAGAGCCAGACATGAGAAGATGTGAGATTCACACAGCGGTGGTCTCGCTGGCCTGCGTGGTGCCTTTCTGCATCTTCCATCCATCCATCCATCCATTATCTTCTACTACATGCTCTACTAGGGTCGCAGGGGGTGGGGGTGGGGTTCCCCATGCCCATCCAGGGGAGAACATTTCGGGTGCTGGGCAGATACACCCAGAACTGGATGCCAATCTATCACTGGACACACACTCACTCACACAGACACACTCTATATGGGGCAATTTGAAGCATTCAATTGACCTTGATCCATGTTTTTTGGACTGTGGGAGGAAACAGGAGAATGTAGACACGGGGAGAACATGCCAACCACTAAGCCACCGTGCCGCCCCAACATCCAAATCTGATAATTAAAGGTCATCCGTCGGTGGCCTTCATTCTCTACCAGGGTTGCGGGGGGGTGGGGGGTAGGTTCCCCATGCCCATCCAGGGGAGAACGTTTCAGGCGCTGGGCAGATACACCCAGGACAGGACACCAATCCATCACTGGACACCCATTCACTCTATATGGGGCAATTTGTAGCATTCAATTGACCATGCATCCATGTTTTTGGACTGTGGGAGGAAACCGGAGAACCTGGAGGAAACCCACGCGGACACGGGGAGAGCATGGAAACCGAGAATCCCTAGCACTGAGCGGAGAACATGCTAACCACTAAGCCACCGTGCCACCCCCAACTTCCAAATCTGGTAATTAAAGGTCATACGTGGGTGGCCTTCATGCTCTACCAGGGTTGCGGGGGGGGGGGGGGGTAGGTTCCCCATGCACATCCAGGGGAGAACGTTTCAGGCGCTGGGCAGATACACCCAGAACAGGACACCAATCTATCACTGGACACACACTCACTCTTTATGGGGCAGTTTGGAGAATTCAATTGACCATGCATCCATGTTTTTGGACTGTGGGAGGAAACCGGAGAACCCGGAGGAAACCCACGGAAACCGAGAATCCCTAGCACTGAGAGGAGAACATGCTAACCACTAAGCCACCGTGCCACCCCCAACTTCCATCCATCGGTGACCTTCATGCTCTACTAGTGTCGCTGGGGGGGGGGGGGGTAGGTTCCCCATGCTCATCCAGGGGAGAACGTTTCAGGCGCTGGGCAGATACACCCAGGACAGGACACCAATCCATCACTGGACACCCAATCACTCTATATGGGGCAATTTGGAGTATCCAATTGACCATGCATCCATGTTTTTGGACTGTGGGAGGAAACCGGAGAACCCTGAGAAACCGGAGAAACCCACATGGACACGGGGAGGACATGGAAACCGGGAATCCCTAGCACTGAGAGGAGAACATGCTAACCACTATGCCACCGTGCCCTCCCATCTGCCAAATCTGGTAATTAAAGGTCATCCGTCGAGTGGAAAATGCCGCTCGTGTACCGAGCGAGGGTTCTGCAGGACGTGGACTCCACATCGGAGCGAGCACGTGCTCCCAGATGGGCCGGCTGTGAGCCTGCTGTGTCCTACTTTAACCACGGTAAATAATACATCCGCTCCCTGACTGGAGGAGGGAGAAAAAAAAGAGCTGGAGAGATACCCACAGTGCATTGCAACCCCGTGTTTCTCGGTCTATACGGAGAGAATTGGCTCCGGTTGGGCGCCTGCCGGAGGTTTTGGGAGGTTCTGCGGGTGAAGCCGGAGCTCATTAGCGGCACGTGGATCAAACCGTTTCATCAGGTCGGCTTTGTGTCGGAGGGAAACGGAAGCCTGCGGAAACTCAGCCTCTGAAAAATTAACCTCCGTCACGTCCCAGCGACGAGGGGGGGGGGGCGGGGGGGGGGGCGGGGGGGGGGGGCGGAGTGATGGAGGGAAGCAGGGAGGGATGAAAGAGGAGGAGGAGGAGGAACCGGAACCGGTGGAGGACCAGAACCCGTGTCACTTTCTCCATCCATTATCTTCCGCTTTATCCTCTATTAGGTTCACGGGGGGAGGGGGGGGGGTGTTCCCCTTATCCCCATGCAGGGGAGAACGTTTCAGGGTGCTGGGCAGATACACCCAGGACAGGACGCCAATATATCACTGGACACACAAACACACTCTATATTGGGCAATTTGGAGAACTCAATTCACCTTGATCCATGTTTTTGGACTGTGGGAGGAAACCGGAGAACCCGGAGGAAACCCACGTGGACACGGGGAGAACATGGAAACTCCACCCAGATCAAGATTCGAACTGGGAATCCCAAGCGCTGAGAGGAGAACATGCCAACCACTAAGCCACAGTGCCGCTGACCAATTAATCCATCCATTATCTTCCGCATTATCCTCTATTAGGCTCACGGGGGGGGGGGGGTTCCCCATGCCCATCCAGGTGAGAACGTTTCGGGCGCTGGGCAGATACACCCAGGACAGGGTGCCAATCTATCACTGGACACACACTCACTCACACAGACACACTCTATATGGGGCAATTTGGAGAATTCAATTGACCTTGATCCATGTTTTTGGACTGTGGGAGGAAACCGGAGAACCAGGAGGAAACCCATGTGGACACGGGAAGAACATGCAAACTCCACAGAGATTGGGATTCAAACTGGGAATCCCCAGCGCTGAGAGGAGAACATGCCAACCACTAAGCCACCGTGCCGCCCAAGAAATCTTTTTTTTCCCATGCAGACACGAATCCTCAGCGCTGAGAGGAGAACATGCAAATCTTTAAGCCTTATTTTTCTCTTCCTTACATATATTCCATATTATTTATTTTATAATAATTATTATTTATTAGACACCGGCACGGTGTCAGTGTTTAGCATGTTCTCCTCTCAGTGCTGGGGATTCCTGGTTTGAATCCCAATCTGGGTGGAGTTTCCATGTTCTCCCCGTCTCTGCGTGGGATTTCCTCCGGGTTCTCCGGTTTCCTCCCACAGTCCAAAAATCATGGATCAAGTCAATTGAGTTCTCCAAATTGCCCCATATAGAGTGTGTGTGTGTGTGAGTGATTGTGTGTCCAGTGATAGATTGCCCCCCTGTCCTGGGTGTATCTGCCCAGCGCCCGAAACGTTCTCCCCTGGATGGGCATGGGGAACCCCCCCCTCCCCCTGCAAACCTAATAGAGGATAAAGCAGAAGATAATGAATGGAATGAATAGACACCGGCATGGTGTCTTAGTGTTTGGCATGTTCTCCTCTCAGCTCAGGATTTCCGGTTCGAATCCCAATCTGGGTGGATTTGCCCAATTTGCATGTTCTCCCCATGTCCACGTGGGTTTCCTCCGGGTTCTCCGGTTTGCTCCCACAGCCCAAAAACATGGATCGAGGTCAATGCCATGGATGGACATGGGAACCCCCCCCCACGTGACCCTAGTAGAGGATAAATCTGAAGATGTGTGGGGAAAAAAAAGATTTCTTGGGCGGCACGGTGACTTCGTGGTTGGCATGTTCTCCTCTCAGTGCTTTGAATCCCATCTGGGTGGAGTTTCCATGTTCTCCCCATGTCCACGAGGGTTTCCTCCGGGTTCTCCGGTTTGCTCCCACAGTCCAACAACATGGATCAAGGTCAATGCCAAGGATGGACATGGGGACCCCCCCCCTGTGACACTAGTAGAGGATAAATCTGAAGATGCTGGATGTATGGATTATAATTTGTATTTTTTATGTTTATTTCGTCTCCTCCGCCTCAGTGGAACTCGTGTGGCACCAAAAAAAAAAAAAAAAAAAGCGTAATTCAAAGATGTCAGGTTTTATTTTAAGCAGACTGCAAATTGCCGGACGGCTAATTTTAAAGTCATCATGCGTCTTGTATACTCGTTAGGAGAGACGTGTGACGGGGTGGGTGGGGGGGGTGTGGTTTAGCGTGGGCTGTAACGGGGGGGGGGGGGGGGGGGGGCATCGGTGATGGAATGAGGGGCTAATTAGTGGCAACACCTGTGTATGCTATTTCTGCCGCGGTATTAGAACCCAGTTCGGCTGTGCGTTGGATTCTGGTTAAAGGGGAAGTATGACGTGCTGCTGCCGGTACAAAGAACCCGCTCCCTGTTCATGTTCTCGCTAATTAACAGATTAATTATTTGGTTTAGGTCATATATTTCATTCGGAACATGTTAGGCTTTACAATCTGGTTCTATAATCATCCATCCAACCATCATCATCATCATCTGCTTTATCCTCTATTAGGGTTGCGCGGGGGGGGGGTTCCCCATGTCCATACAGGGGAGAACGTTTCGGGCGCTGGGCAGATACACCCAGGACATGACGCCAATCTATCACAGGGCACACACTTATACAAACAGATACACACTATATGGGGCAATTTGGAGAACTCAATTGACCTTGATTCATAATTTTTGGACTGTGGGAGGAAACCGGAGAACCCGGAGGAAACCCACGTGGACACGGGGAGAACATAGAAACTCCACCCAGATTGGGATTCGAACCTGGAAGTCCCAGCCCTGAGAGGAGAACATGCTAAACCACTGAGCCACTGATTATCTCATCTTAATCCTATAGTTGATGGTCCGGGCTGATGGTCCGTGTTGGGGTTCTCCATGTCCATCCAGGGGAGAACGTTTCGGGCGCTGGGCAGATACACCCAGGACAGGACGCCAATCTATCACTGGACACACACTCACTCACACACACACTCTATATGGGGCAATTTGGAGAACTTAATTGACCGTAAATCCATGTTTTTGGACTGTGGGAGGAAACCGGAATACCCGGAGGAAACCCACGTGGAAACGGGGAGAACATGCAAACTCCACCCAGATTGAGATTCGAACCGGGAATCCTGAGCTGAGAGGAGAACATGCCAACCACTAAGCCACCGTGCTGCCCTCACGTTTAAGTTCCATCCATTATCTTCCTCTTTGTCCTCTACTAGGGTCGCGGGGGGGGGGGGGCTCCCCATGCTCATCCTCTTGCTCGTTCTCTCTCTCCTCTCTCTCCCATTCTATCGTTTTCTCTCTCTCTTTCGCCCCCTCTCTCTCTCTCTCTCTCTCTCTCTCTCTCGCTCTCTTCCGCTCTCTCTCTCGCTCTCTCTTTCTCTCGTTCTCTCTCTCCCCCCGCTCTCTCTCTCTCAATGGTGGTTCTCCGTTAGGCTGGCATCTCCAGCGGTGTGCTCTCTCTCTCTCTCTCTCTCTTTCGACCTCGCTTGCTCTCTCTTTCTCTCTCTCCCCCGCTCTCTCTCCCCTCGCTCGCTTTCGCTCTCTCTCTCTTTCTCTCATTCGCCCTCTCTCTCTCTCCTAATGGTGGGTCTCGGTTAGGCTGGCATCTCCAGCGGTGTGCTCTCTCTCTATCTTGCCCTCGCTCTCTCTCTCTTTCTCTCGCTCTCTCTCTCTCTCGCTCTCTCTTTCTCTCGCTCTCTCTCTCTTTCTCTCGCCCTCTCTCGCCCTCTCTCGCCCTCTCTCTCTCTCTTAATGGTGGTTCTCCGTTAGGCTGGCATCTTCAGCGGTGCGCTCTCTCTCTCTCTCTCTCGCCCTCACTCTCTCTCTTGCCCTTGCTCTCTCTCTCTTTCTCTCTCTCTCTCTCTCGCCCTCGCTCTCTCTCTTAATGGTGGGTCTCGGTTAGCCTGGCATCTCCAGCGGTGTGCTCTCCTCTCTCTCTCTCTCTCTCTCTCTCTCTCTCTCGCTCTCTCTCCCTCACTCTCTCTCTCTTTCTCTCGCTCTCTCTCACCCTCGCTCGCCCTCTCTCTCTCTCTTAATGGTGGTTCTCGGTTAGGCTGGCATCTCCAGCGGTGTGCTCTCTCTCTCTCTCTCTCTCTTGCCCTCGCTCTCTCTCTCTCTTTCTCTCGCTCTCTCTCTCTCTCGCTCTCTCTTGCCCTCGCTCGCCCTCTCTCTCTCTCTCTCCTAATGGTGGTTCTCGGTTAGGCTGGCATCTCCAGCGGTGTGCTCTCTCTCTCTCTCTCTCTCTCTCTCTCGCTTTCTCTCTTGCCCTCGCTCTCTCTCTCTCTCTCTCTCTCTCTCTCTCTCTTGCTCTCGCTCTCTTTCTCTTTCTCTCGCTCTCTTTCTCTCTCGCTCTTTCTCTCGCTCTTTCTCGCTCTCGCTCGCCCTCTCTCTCTCTCTTAATGGTGGTTCTCGGTTAGGCTGGCATCTCCAGCGGTGTGCTCTCTCTCTCTCTCTCTCTCTTGCCCTCGCTCTCTCTCTCTCTTTCTCTCGCTCTCTCTCTCTCTCTCTTGCCCTCGCTCGCCCTCTCTCTCTCTCTCTCCTAATGGTGGTTCTCGGTTAGGCTGGCATCTCCAGCGGTGTGCTCTCTCTCTCTCTCTCTCTCTCTCTCTCGCTTTCTCTCTTGCCCTCGCTCTCTCTCTCTCTCTCTCTCTCTTGCTCTCGCTCTCTTTCTCTTTCTCTCGCTCTCTTTCTCTCTCGCTCTTTCTCTCGCTCTTTCTCGCTCTCGCTCGCCCTCTCTCTCTCTCTTAATGGTGGTTCTCGGTTAGGCTGGCATCTCCAGCGGTGTGCTCTCTCTCTCTCTCTCTCTCTCTCTTTTCTCTCTCTCTCTCTCTCGCCCTCTCTCTCTCTCTTAATGGTGGTTCTCGGTTAGGCTGGCATCTCCAGCGGTGTGCTCTCTCTCTCTCTCTCTCTCTCGCTTTCTCTCTTGCCCTCGCTCTCTCTCTCTCGCTCTCGCTCTCTTTCTCTCGCCCTCGCTCGCCCTCTCTCTCTCTCTTAATGGTGGTTCTCGGTTAGGCTGGCATCTCCAGCGGTGTGTGCCGAGCTGAAGTGGAGCAGTTAATGACGTCCGTGCGTGCTCGCAGCTGATTGGTCAGAGAAGCGGATCAGCGTGAGGGCTGAGAAAACCTCTGCTGCTAAAAAAAACGGTGAGGAACCGCGAGAGAACATCACGAGAAGAACCAGCGGGTTTTAATCAGCGTTCCTGTATCATAACCTACAGGATACACCATCATGCTAATGCTAACGAAGCTAACTCGCGGTCTAGTGGTTGGCATGTTCTCCTCTCAGCACTAGGGATTCCCGGTTTGAATCCCAATCTGGGTGGAGTTTCCATGTTCTCCCCGTGTCTGCGTGGGTTTCTTCCCACAGTCCAAAAACATGGCTCAAGGTGAATTGAAGGCTCCAAATTGCCCCATATAGATTGTGTTTGTGTGGGTGAGTGAGTGTCCAGTGATAGATTGGCGTCCTGTCCTGGGCGTATCTGCCCAGCGCCCGAAACGTTCTCCCCTGGATGGGCATGGGGAACCCCCCCATGCCCATCCAAAGGACCAAAATAAGGACCAAGACAAAGACAAAGACATGGACAAAAGACAAGGACCAAGACAGGCAAGGACATGGACAAAGACAAAGACAAGGACCAAGACCAAGACAAGGACAAAGACAAGGACAAAGACAAGGACAAGGACCAAGACAAAGACAAGGACCAAGACAAAAACAAAGACAAGGACCAAAACAAAGACAAAGACAAATACAAGGACTAAGACAAGGACAAGGACAAAGACAAGGAGTAATACGAGGACAAGCACCAAGACGAGGACAGACAAATGTAGAAGCCAACGTACCGACGACTATTTTCCATCAAATTTAAACACGAAAATGAAAGCTAGACGTATAACCGCATTGCGCTTGTTATCATTATAACATAAAAGATTTCTCAGCTTCAGCTTCATACCGTCATCACAGAGAGACTGTTGTTCACCCCGTATTTTTTATTCTAAATATTTGGCGTGTTGGGAATCCTGGGCGGTGGTTCCGAACACCTCGATGTGATTTGCGGCAGAATCCGGCTGCCTCTCCCGACTGCGGCTCCTCCGTCAGCTTCCGCCGGGAATTCGCTCTGCCCTCCGTCAAAACAAACCGGGCTAAAAATGGAAGCTCATTACACCGGAGGAAAGACCGAGGTGGCGCCGGTGCAGGAGACACGGGCCGTGCTTTTGATCTGGGTTTTGGGCAGAGGGCATTTTTTTCGCCCTCGCGCTCTGGATGCTGAAGTGGGGCGACGGATAGCTCGTAGGTTCCGGGGAATAGCGACCGCAGTGGGCATGCTCGCAGGTGATTGATGTGCTGCCGGTTGCAGCTGCCTGCCTCAGCGTGGAGCCATGATGGCAACTGCAGAACGTCGATAAGATTAACCAGAGCGCCTGGAGTTAAAGAGGCACGGCTCGATTTCGGGAGACTCACGGCTGGACGTACAGAGGAGACCATCGACCAGCAGATACCCGCAATACCACGAGGCTTCCATATGTTTACATCTCCGGATTTTTTTTTAATTAATTTATTTATTTTTTACAGAGATTATGTTATCATAAAGATCACGGGTGGACAATTAAGAACCGAACTTGAGAGCCAGCAGTGGTAGGTTCGTGGTGCCGTGCTTAGAACCGTCAAACAGTTCGGACGTCGGTCGCCATCCCAGCGGGGAAACAACACAGAGGCGCGGCCGACGCCACTGACGCTATTAAATCTGACTGCATTTGTACAGAGAATGCAGATACGCAGTCTTGGGGCGGCCAAGACATTAACTCACTCCACACCCTCACTCACACACACACACTCTATATGGGGCAAATTGGAGAATTCAATCGAACTTGATCCATGTTTTTGGACTGTGGGAGGAAACTGGAGAACCCAGAGGAAACCCACGCGGACACAGGGAGAACATGGAAACTCCACCCAGATCAAGATTCGAACCGGGAATCCCTAGTGCTGAGAGGAGACCATGCTAAGCCACCGGGCCGCTGACCGATTAATCCCTCCATTATCTTCCGCTTTATCCTCTATTAGGCCCACGGGGGGGGGGGGGTTCCCCATGCCCATCCAGGGGAGAACGTTTAGGGCGCTGGGCAGATACACCCAGGACAGGACACCAATCTATCACTGGACACACACTCACACCCACAAAGACACTCTATATGGGGCAATTTGGAGCATTCAATTGACCTTGATTCATGTTTTTGGACTGTGGGAGGAAACCGGAGAACCCGAAGGAAACACACGCGGACACGGGTAGAACATGGAAACTCCACCCAGATTGGGATTCCAACTGACGCTGAGAGGAGAACATGCCAACCACTAAGCCACCGTGCCACTGACCGATTAATCGATTATTAAAATAATCGTTACAGCCCTAGATCGAGGGGAGATCTATAACAGACATGAGGAAGAAATAAAGGACGCTGCACCCTGCTCCCTTTCACTATGTAGTGTGTACTAAAAGTAGTGCACTTTAATGCTCAGGTCCATGTCTGAACCTCGGCGGTCGAACCGAACTGACCCGCAGGAACAGAATGAGCCCGTCGGGTTGAGCACCATTGAGAATCCATCCTCACTCTCCCGGCATGACAGAGCGAACAAATGGGATGCAAACACGGCGGTGACACATGCCAATTGGCAAGCCGATGCGTTGCTGCTTCAAGTGGAACCATGTCAATCAGGTTACAGAACATCGATGTCTATTCACTCATGACCACTGCGCCCATTAAAACGCCGGAGAGGGTCCAAACGACGGGACAAGGGACCCGCTGACGTCACGCCTGCTGTCAGAAACTGAAGCTTTAAACTGCTTTTTGGTAGAACACAACAGAACAGAACAGAATAGAACCGAGGGATCCTACATCCGGCCTCCACCACTGGAAAAAGAGCACGTGGGCGGGGATTAAGTCATGGAGCTCGGAAACAAAGGCTTCTGGGATTTTTAACTGATTTAATAGAATTTCATCTTACGAGATCCCAAATCCAGTGAGTCGAATACATAATGATGGGCATCATGACAGGAGGTCCCTGAAGAATCCCCCCCCCCCAGAGCAATGAGGGTTAGGGGCCTTACTCAGGGACCCACATTGGTAACTTCAATTACAATTACAATTCAATTACAGACTGTTTGTGTTCTACAGTACATACTGTGTTCTCTGTTCTAATGGTCAGAACCCCAACAGTACCACAACAGAGCAGGGATTATTTGGTGGGTGCATTAGTCCTATCCCAGCAGTGTCACTGAGGTGGAGAAATGAAACTACAGCAGCACTGCTGCACTAAACCCCCCTCACCACATCAGTGTCACTGCAGAACTGACAATAAACAATCCACCACCCAAATGATACCTGTTCTGTGATGCTCCTGAGAACCAACAGGGGGCGAACAAGAACAAAGAACACAGATGGATAGACTTTGTAGTTCTACAGTAACATTCTGTAGTCTATCTGTTGGTGTTCTATAGTACATACTGTGTTCTCTGTTCTAATGGTCAGGACCCCAATAGTACCCCCACAGAGCAGCGTGATGTTCTGTGATCCTCCTGACCAATAGAGAACAGAGAACCAACAGTGGACCAACCAAAACAAAGAACACAGATGGACTTCAGTCTGTATTTGTAAACTACAAACTCCATCTATATGATACGTGGAGAACACAGACACTGGAGCAAGAAGGGGCGTGGCCTAACTTTTAAAAGACGCCAAAGAACACGCAAACTTCACACCAAAAAACCCCAGACCATCAGCGTCACTGCAGAACTGACCATAAACAATCCACCACCCGAATGATACCTGTTCTGTGATGCTTCTGAGAACCAACAGGGGGCGAACAAGAACAAAGAACACATATGGACTACAGTCTGTAATTGTAGAACTACAATGTCCATCTATATGGTAAGTGGTATATAAGGAAATACACAACGGAGCAAGAAGGGGTGTCTAAGCGCTTGACCGGTCGATGAGTGATGGTTGTAGGATGTCTGGGATAGGCAGGTAACGGGTTCTGTTGTGCTCAGACGTTCAGATCGGCGTTCCTCGAGGTCGGTCTGGGTTTGTTTGTTTGCTCTGATGCAGCTGGGTAAACAAGCAGCATCTCCCGGCTTCCAGCGTGGTTCAATTAAAGAGGCTCATCAGCCAAAACGGGGAAATGGATGGTTACGGTGGAGGAGTGGAACTGTCTGGGTGGGTGGAGGGGTGGAACTGTCTGGGTGGGTGAAGGAGTGGAACTGTCTGGGTGGGTGGAGGAGTGGAACTGTCTGGGTGGGTGGAGGAGTGGAACTGTCTGGGTGGGTGGAGGAGTGGAACTGTCTGGGTGGGTGGAGGGGTGGAACTGTCTGGGTGGGTGGAGGGGTGGAACTGTCTGGGTGGGTGGAGGGGTGGAACTGTCTGGGTGGGTGGAGGGGTGGAACTGTCTGGGTGGGTGGAGGAGTGGAAATGTCTGGGTGGGTGGAGGAGTGGAAATGTCTGGGTGGGTGGAGGGGTGGAACTGTCTGGGTGGGTGGAGGAGTGGAACTAAGTCGGCGTGCTGTAAGTCGCCAAACACTCGCTTGTGACTCACTGTTTAATTCTTCCTCGTGCATTTGCATGTTCTCCCTGTGTCTACATGACATCGGTACAAAGCCCGAACCCTACATGCTGTAACTTAACATCCGTGGCCAGAGGTCTATATTTTGTCTGGTCACGAAGATCGCAGCACACGACTCACTCACTGCGAGTCTTGGGTTTAATTCTCAATTGTGCATTTGCATGTTCTCTTTGCGTCTACATGACTTTTTTTTTCAAGGGAGGGCCATACCTCTAATCCAGTTTTTTCGTAGGACGTTTTTTTTCGTAGGACGGTGTGTGAATATCGTTGGTGACGCGTTTGCCCCAATGCGTACGGGAAGAGACCCCAGCAAGTCCCATGCCTCTAATTAGGAGAAGCAGATTAGAACCTAAACGAATGATCTATCAAAGATCCCGCGGCTCAGATGCAGCGTTTGTGCCCCGTGGCCGTGTCACGGGGTTCGCGGTGTCGTCGCCCCCCCGTCTCCCAGTGGGCTGCAGTGTCTGCTGAACGAGCCCTCTAATGAACCCTCAGCTGGACCAGACCTTGCACAAGGACGGCCAAAGTCAGCCTCATGCGTTCCACCGCTCCTCATTTACAGACAGCCGGCGGCAGTGAGCGCAGGCCGGGGACGCGGCGCCGCAACCCGAGCTCCAGCGATACATTCGGACCTCCACGTTGCAGTCCGGAGAACTTAGGGTGGAGAATGTGTTGTGAAATAATCATTCAGCGAGATTTTAGAATGAACCAAAATAAAGCAAAAATACGAAAAACGTCAAATAAACGGAAAAATCTGACCAAGAACCGATGTATGGGGCAGAACAGTGAAAGTGAAGGAGGTTATTATCCATCCGTTATCTTCCCCTTTATCCTCTATTACCGGGCGGCACAGTGGCTTAGTGGTTAGCATGTTCTCCTCTTGTGCTGGGGATTCCCGGTTCGAATCCCAATCTGGGTGGAGTTTCCATGTCCTCCCGTGTCCGTGTGGGTTTCCTCCAGGTTCTCTGGTTTGCTCCCACAGTCCAAAAACATGGATCAAGGGCAATTGAATTCTCCAAATTGCCCCATATAGCGTATGTCTGTGTGAGTGAGAGTGTGTCCAGTGATTGATTGGCGTCCTGTCTTGGGTGTATCTGCCCAGCGCCCAAAACGTTCTCCCCCGGATGGGCATGGGGAACCCCCCCCCCCCCACCCACCGCGACCCTAGTACAGCATAAAGTGAAAGATAATGGATGGATGGATATCTGGGGGAAACCACTCCCCACCACCCTAGTAGAGAATAAAGCGAGAATAAAAATGGATGGAAATAGAATTGGAAAATTACAAAACTCTTCTGGAAGTAAACCCACAGTGCTGTTTGTTGGGGTGTCCTTACCGCCCCCCCCCAACCCCCCACTCCACCAGTTCAGACTGGATGTGTACACCAAGCCTAAGGAACCGTTGGCCATGAATTACATCATGTTCTCTGGTAGAACATTCAACGGTAAATTGCTTTCATGGTGCATTTTTATAAATCTAGGAGTGGAACGCCATGCATAACATGCAGAACTGTTCTGGATTGAGTCCTGGAGCTTTGAGGCCTCATTCGTTTATGGTCAGATCGTTCCAGTTGGATCTGACAGGAGGAAAGTTTTACGGACTTATGAAAGACACAAGCAACGAGAACCGGTGACACGGTACGAAAAGAAGAACACGATCCGGTTTATTGGAACCGGAGTAGAGAACCTGTCTGTATAATAAACCATGTTTAGAACCCAAGCTGATTAGACGTTAACATTTTAAAACCTGTAAGAAGTTCATGGCTTGTTTAAATCCCACGGAAATTAGAGAATTACTGAGTTCAGGCGGCACGGTGGCTTAGTGGTTTAGCATGTTCTCCTCTCAGCGTAGGGATTTCAGGTTCGAATCCCAATCTGGGTGGAGTTTCCATGTTCTCCCCGTGTCCGCGTGGGTTTCCTCCGGGTTCTCCGGTTTCTTCCCACAGTCCAAAAACATGGATCAAGGTCAATTGAATTAAATGGAATACTGTATATTGTTTCTTTGTTCTGTTTTTAGTGTTCTCATTAAAGGGCTTGTTCTTTCTACTAGGGTCCCCCCCCCCCCCCGACCCTAGTATTCTATCCATCCATTATGTTCCGCTTTATCCTCTACTCGGGAGGGGGGGGCAGTTCCCCATGCCCGGGGGGGGTGGGGGACATTATGGGCGCTGGGCAGATACACCCAGAAAAGGGTGCCAATCTATCACTGGACACACTCTATATGGGGCAATTTGGAGAACTCAATTGACTTTGATCAATGTTTTTGGACTGTGGGAGGAAACCCGAGAACCCAAAGGAAACCCACGTGGACATGGTGAGAACATGGAAACTCCACCCAGATTGGGATTTGAACCGGAAATTAATGGATTGGGGGGTAATTAGACAATGCACACGTTGTTCATATAGAAACCCAAAACCTGAAGGTACGTCTTTAATTTGCAAAGAAAGAAGTGAGAGAAGCTGCTACACCCCTCCCCACACCAGAACCCCATATCTGAGAACCCACCGTCTGAGTCGGGCAGACGTTGCCCCAACCGACTGACTGACAGACTGACAGACTGACACAAAGCACATTAATACTGCAGGACGGTACGTATTGACGACTTCTTTGTTTGCTCGTTGCCTTCATCAGTCGATATTCAGACCCTTCGGTCCTGTAGCGAATCTAATTGGCCGTATTCATCATTCATGGAGGTACAGGAGTTCAGCGTGACTCCCATGTTCCACACGGAACTCAGACAAGGACCTTGGATTAACAGCACTTTAGCACCGACACATAAAACAGTCATTGTGATGATGACACGTGTTGACAGCCTTGAGGAGGGTTGTGGGAGTTGAAAGTACGCACACACACACACACACACACACACACACACACACACACACACACACACACACACATACATATATATATATATATATATATATATATATATATATATATATATATATATATATATATATATATATATATATACACACTGTATACTGTGTGTAAATATATATATATATACTGTATATCCTTTTCATTTATTATCTTCCACTTTATCCTCTATTAGGGTCGTGGGGGGGGGTTCCCCATGCCCATCCAGGGGAGAACGTCTCGGGCACTGGGAAGATACACCCAGGACAGGGCGCCAATCTATCGCTGGGCACACACACTCACTCACACAAACACACTCTATATGGGGCAATTTGGAGAACTCAATTGACTTGATCCTTCATCAGAGAACCCGGAGGAAACCCACGCGGACACGGGGAGAACATGGAAACTCCACCCAGTTGAGGACTCGAACCGGGAATCCCTAGCACTGAGAGGCAAACGTGCTAACCACTAAGCCACCGTGCCGCCTATATATATATATATATATATATATATATATATATATATATATATATACATATATATATATATATTACACACACACACACACACACACACACACACACACACACACACACATACATACATACATACATACATACAGTGTTTATTGTACAGGTCTCCAATCTATCGCTGGGTACACACTCACCTACACAGGCACACACACTACATAGGGGCAATTGAGACAGGGCAATACACCTCAAACCCATGGTTTTGGACTGGAAACCAGAGAAAACGCACGGAAACATGGGAAGAACATGCAAACTCCACCCAGATCAGGATTCAAACCTGGATCCCCAGCACTGAGAGGCGGATGTGCCCACCCGCCTAAATCTTACATTAAATAAAACTCCAAAATGTGAAGTCAATCATCTTCACCGGTCCAATAACCCCTGTCTAATAACCGCCCCCACCTCCCCACCCCCACCCTGACTGCGTGGTGTATATAAGCAGAACCGGCGAAGGCCCCGTGGACGGCGGTGGCCTGAGAGAGACGGATTTCTTCAGCTCATCTCCCCGTTAAGCTGTGCCACCGGGGAAGTCCACCGCCGTGTGATGCTGCTTATCCTCCTCGAGGATTCTCTGCACATCACAGACGCATCGTGCAGGATTTCAACTTGCCAGCGGCTGCGATGTATAAATGAAATCTGGGTATTTCTTTTTATTTATGAGTCGAAAAACTGGCGATTCAGCAAATGCACCTCAGCCATTTGTTTGCATTACAAAATAATTTAAACACTGCTAACAGTGCAAGAAGGGTTCTATTTAAAGCTGTGTGGAACGCTTCTGTAATGCCTGTTACATAAAGTAGAAGTTTGGAGTTAAAGCAACAAACACATTTTAGTTTATATAGTGTCTCCTGAAGAATACAAAACTTTTTATTATAATTTTATTTTTTTATTTTATTACTACAATTATTATTATTATTATTATTTTGTTATAATTATTATTTTTGTATTATTATTAATATTATATGAATTAATTTAATTTATTATTACTATTATTATTAATAATATTATTATTAATTTTTTATTTACTATTATTATTATTATTATTATTATTATTATTATTATTATTATTTTAAAGTTGGACATTGGCGCAGTGGTTGGCATGTTCTCCTCTCTGCGCTGGCGACCCAGATTTGAATTCAGATCTGGGTGGAGTTTCCATATTCTCCCCGTGTCTGCATGGGTTTTCTCCGGGTTCTACGGTTTCCTCCTACAGTACATAAATATAGATTCAAGGTGAATGGACTGCTCTATATTGCCCCTATATGAAGTCTGTGTGGGTGTGAGTGTGCGAGTGTGCGCCCAGTGATAGATTGGCGCCCTGTCCTGGGTGTATCAACCCAGCGCCCAAAATGTTCTCCCCTGGATGGTCATGGAGAACCCCATGGTGGACTAATTGGAAAACTGCAGTTCATGTGTGTTCTTTGCTCTTGTTCGCCCCCTGTTGGTTCTCAGGAGTATCACAGCACAGGTATCATTTGGGTGGTGGATTGTTTTGTTGTCAGTTCTGCAGTGACACTGATGTGATGAGGGGGGTTCTAGTGTAGTTTCATTTCTCCACCTCAGTGACACTGCTGGGATGGGACTAATACACCCACCAAATAATACCTGCTCTGTGGTGGAACTAATGGGGTTCTGACCATTAGAACAGAGAACACAGTACACAAACAGATGGAACTACAGAAGTGGAACTGAGAACATGGACAACAAGTGGAGCAAAAAAGGGGGCGTGGCCAAACTTTTGACTCGGACTTATGATATATATATATATATATATATATATATATATATATATATATATATATATATATATAAACGTATGAATAATCTGTGTGTATTATGCGGTGAATAAGAGGCAGAAAGAAAATGCTAATTGCTAATTCAAAGCCGGAGCTGAGGAGACTTTTTTTTTTTTTTTTTTTTGCTCTGGATGCCCGAGCAGGGTTAGTCAGAGGGAGGGGAGGAAGGAGGGGGAGTGCTAATTGCTAATTCAGAACCATGGCATGAGATTTTTTTTTCTCACTGGGAGCTTTAGCACATATATTCTGCCTTGCAGCAGCAGCATAAGGTCTGGCAGTCTCTTAATCCCCCCGCACACGCCATCAGCGAGCGCGTGCAGGCAAGATGCTTAGTGGTGGCACATAAGCTGCTTCCAGGAGAGGAGGTCTCCCGCACTAATTAGACGTGCTGCATTTAGATGGTTCTAAGGGTGTGAAAGGGTCCAAAATAAATCCCCTCCTATCTTTCCTTCTGTCCTTTGTTCGCTATTTTAGTTTTCTGCACGGGAAGCATTAACAGACAGACCCAGATTCGCTCAAGCTGAACGCCAAGAGAGCTTTGTTTTTAATTTACGGCTGCAATAGAATAGACGGCGTGCACAAAACAAATGTTCGGAGCACAATAATTGGGGGGGAACGCCGCGTTCCAGGAAGGAGAACAAAACAGCTTTGTAGACAACGCATCTCGGAACAGCTCCCGGAACGGTTCCACACCGAGTTCACACGAATCCACATTAAAAAAATAAACGCAGGTCATCCTCGAGCAGCTGGATTATTAACCCAGGGTGTGGCAACCACGCGACTGTGGTCTTATTTCTAAGAGATTATAATAATTGTGGCAGCCATTGTTTATGAGGTATTATAGTACAGTAGTTGTGGCAACTGTTGTTTATAAGGAATTTTTTTTTACAGATCTGGCAACCCCTGTATATTAGGGATTATAGTAGTTGTGGCAACCGTTGTTTTTGAGATATTATATTCGTTGTGGAAAATAATGTTTATTGGGAATCATAGCTCTGGCAACCGTTGTTTATAAGGGTTTATTATGGTTATGGCAACCATTGTCTATGAGGAATTAATACAGTTATGGCAACCGCTGTTTATAAGGGATTATAATAGATTTCTTGTTTATGAGGGATTATAGTAGTTTTGGCAGCTGTTGTTTATGAGGAATTATTAGATTAATAGATCTGGCAACCGCTGTTTATTAGATTTTATAGATTTTTATAGTTGTGGCAACCAATGTTTCTGAGGAACTATTATAGATATGGCAATTGCTGTTTTTGTGAAATTATTATAGTTATGGCAACCGTTGTTTATGAGAGATTATATTAATTATGGCATTATAGTTATGGCAACCGTTGTTTATGAGAGATTATATTAATTATGGCATTATAGTTATGGCAACTGTCATGAGGGATCATAGTAGTTATGGCAACTGCTATTCATGACCACCATTGTTTATGAAGGATTATAGTTACGGCGACTGTTGTTTATGAGGGTTTGTAGTAGTTGTGGCAACCATTGTTTATGAGATATATTCGTTGTGGCAAATAATGTTTATTAGAAATAAATGATATTATACATCTGGCAACCCATTGTTACTAAGGGTCTTTAATAGTTGGAACAGCTGATGTTTATAAGGGGTTCAAATAGTTGTGGCAACCGTTGTTTATGAGGGATTATAGTAGTTGTGGCAACCGTTGTTTATGAGGGATTATAGTAGTTGTGGCAACCGTTGTTTATGAGGGATTATAGTAGTCAAGTCAACCGAGGGATTATAGTAGTTATGGCAACTGTTGTTTTGTGGGATTATAGTAGTTATGGCAACCATTGTTTATGAGGGAATATATTTGTTATGACAACCATTGTTTATGAGGAATTATAGTAGTTGTGGCAACTGTTGTTTATGAGGGATTATAGCAGTCAGGGTAACCGAGGGATTATAGTAGTTATGGCAACTGTTGTTTTGTGGGATTATAGTAGTTATGGCAACCATTGTTTATGAGGGATTATATTTGTTATGACAACCATTGTTTATGAGGAATTATAGTAGTTGTGGCAACTGTTGTTTATGAGGGATTATAGCAGTCAGGGTAACCGAGGGATTATAGTAGTTATGGCAACTGTTGTTTTGAGGGATTATAGTAGTTATGGCAAC
The DNA here is from genome assembly GCA_019802505.1 of Corydoras sp. C115. Lineage (NCBI taxonomy): Eukaryota > Metazoa > Chordata > Actinopteri > Siluriformes > Callichthyidae > Corydoras > Corydoras sp. C115. The sequence goes on from JAFMOC010001600.1 coordinate 23,993, forward strand.
CGTTGTTTATGAGAGATTATAGTAGTCAGGGCAACCGAGGGATTATAGTAGTTATGGCAACTGTTGTTTTGAGGGATTATATTTGTTTTGGCAACACGGACAAACACCAGCAGTTTTCCTCTGCGACTTTAACGAAGCCCTTCATTCAGTGTTCTGATTGCTGTAACGGTGAAAGCAGGGGCCTCTGTGGCCCCGAATTTTAAAAAGACCCAGAGTTCCAGCCACGCCGTTATTATTCCCCTCAAAAATGAGAAGCCTCCTCAACACGGTGCTCGAGCCCGAGCGTGCGCATGCCAGGGGAGACGGGTTCACCCCTCCATCTGTAACCCGAGGCTAAGCTCCGCCCCCTGCCCGTCTCCACGACCCCGTCCCACTCCGATATTAACGGTTGGGGTAATCCCGGTCGGCGTTTGAGGCTGAGCGGCGGCGGTGGGTTCCGAGCTCGCCGGTTCTTATTGATTCCGGGGCGAGGTTCTGAAATCGATGCGAGCCTCTCGACATTCACGGGAAGGCGAGAGAAATTTAATTCCACACGAAACGCTGCTGGCTCCACATGAGTCCAGCACTCGGGGTTGTAGGTTGATGAAGTTAATCATGATTCCATTCTGGTAAATGACTCTGCCCTCCAGTGGCCTTGAGTGCGTTCTATGTGAAGCACACGCATTGTGGAGAAAGAACACGGCGGAAAGAGACGGAACGTGAACATTGTCCATGGTTTTTTGGACGTGGGGAAACCGGGAACCCGGAGGGAAAACCCCCGGACACGGGGAAACATGGAAACTCCACCCAATTAGGATTTTGACCTGGATCACCAGCATTGAGAGGAAACATGCTAATTACAATCCCCGGGGTCCCTTAGTTAGTTAAATCACTGACCGGGGGCGAAATAGTAAAAACTCATTTATCCATTATTTCCCTTTTCCTATATTAGGGTCGCGGGGGTTCCCCATTCCCCAAGGGGGGAAAATTTCGGCGCGGCAGATAGCCCAGGGCAGGGGGCAAT
>JAFMOC010001606.1:0-19329 GCA_019802505.1 Corydoras sp. C115
GAGTGCACCTTGTTACCAAACACTAGCATTTGACATTCTGCCAGGAAATAAAACAAAATACAAATAAACTAAGTAAACAGATTTTATTTTACAGATTCATTTGAGTACAATTTTAATTGTAAAACAGTAAACTATAAAATAATTACTATATCCTATTTTTCCAAATAATCCAATATTTATTCTTATAATCCATTGAGTTTAACAAATGTCCATCTGAAACAGAACATCCAGTTTATCTGTCAAAATAGATGTTTTCATCTCTGTTTTCCCTCTTTTTAGCACTTTAGGTGTTTTTTTTTAATGACATCACAGCGTACTGTCTGCTTATTGAGACTTTCATTAAAAAAAATTAAATGCTGTTTGTTATTTAATAAAATTTTAACTTTTTTAAATCTCTGATAATAAGATTGTATTTTAATAGTGACTAATAAAAATATTTGTATTAATACAGTTTATGCTTTTATGAGATCCTCTTTCAGGTATGTATAAATGTTAAATTCAGAGGTCACATTGATGTGTTTCAAAATCCATTTATAATTTATTATAATTTCATACATAAACTATATTGGTTTATTATAAAATACTTTTAGAATGTGTCATTTCAATAGCATCACTCTGTCCTGGATTAAATGAAGATATGGAAGCTATGGTTCTGTTATAATCATACCGATCAGGGGAGTCTTTTAAACTTTGTCATGCAGTTATTTTCATTTTATATTATGAAATCATTGCAGCGGCACGGTGGCTTAGTGGTTAGCACGTTCGCCTCTCAGCGCTAGGGATTCCCGGTTCGAATCCCCATCTGGGTGGAGTTTCCATGTTCTCCCCGTGTCTGCGTGGGTTTCCTCCGGGTTCTCCGGTTTCCTCCCACAGTCCAAAAACATGGATCAAGTCAACTGGATTCTCAAAAATTGCCCCATATAGAGTGTGTCTGTGTGAGTCAGTGTGTGCCCAGCGATGGATTGGCAACCTGTCCTGGGTCTATCTGCCCAGCGCCCGAGACGTTCTCTCCTTGATGGGCATGGGGAACCCCACCGCGACCCTAATAGAGGATAAAGTGGGAGATAATGAATGAATGAAATCTTGCAAGGGATGCAAGATTTCAAAAGTATAATTCTGTTCTGCACATAAAATGTCAGTTTAATAACAAAATAAGTGTAAAACATAAATAAAAACATTCACAAACAATTTTAATAATACACCAACAAAAATAGTAAAAAATAAAATAAAATAAAAAAGAAAGCTCTAAACTGCTAAAAATGTAAGCTGCTGGAATAATAAACACCACTAATAGTAAAACACTAAAGTGATAAAATAAATATTATTATTATTATTATTATTATTATTATTATTATTATTAAACAATGTTTAGTTTATGGGTTATTTGTTTTATTCGACAAGATGGCAGCAGTCAGTAAAATTCCTCTTCTTAAAGTCCTGCTCGGACTTTATGCATATTATGCATATTAAATAATGAAGTGCACTAAATGCAGCTTTACGTCCTGTGTTTTACACCCTAGATAGTGAACTAATATAAGAACTGTAGATCTATTTAAGACACAAAGACACAGAAGAAAAACGCTTAGAACAGAATAAATGAGTTCAAAAGGTATTCTTATTAAAAAAAAAAACAAGTCACAACTATTAACATAATATTGAGTTCAATTAAAAAGTTGTTAAAAAAGAAGTGATTTAGGATTAAAATGTTAAAGGCTGTAAGCTGAATCACTGACTCTTGACAGTTTGTTGTTACAGTTTTCACAGTCCTTGCAAAAGTAAATAAGTGTGTTTTAATCTTCTTTTAAAGATTTAAAAGTCCGATGCTCTACTAGCTGCGCTATCAAGGTGCTCATTTCAAAGCTCACATGTATGTCTGATTCAATATTTTTTTTAATCTTTACATTTTTCAAAAGTGACTTAAGTCACTAGTTAAGCAAACACTTCAGAGAACTTAACACAACTGAATATTAAATATTAGTAACTAAAACAAATATATATTGTGCTTTCTTTTAGACTCTTGGACATTTGATCATGTGTTGTATTAATGATCATTGTATCATGTTATGATGGTTACAAGATTTTAAGATAAAAAAAATTCCCACAATGCCATGGAGTGCAAACATGAGTTTAAGCTTCAGATAAGATTTATTTACTTAGTACTTTATTTCGTATCAAAATTCTTTAGGTATCCAAACATTAAAATTGAAGTAGCTACAGATTTGAAAAAGAAGATGCCCGCGCTCCCATGCCGCAAGGCATGCTGGAAAAATCTGCAGGAACTATTACCATCGGTGGGGCAACCTGCCAAACCTTATTCCCTATACAAAATAACTTCAGTAGCGCATTGGACTTCTAAGTTATTGTGGGCATTCAAAGTTTGAGAATTTGAGTCCTACCAGAGCTGATGGTTTCAAGGAAACTGGTTTAAAGTAAACCAAACATAAAGAGGATGCAGCATGTGGAATCAAACTGGACAAAATAAATCCTGGCTGTATCTGCTCAGCACCTGAAAATAATAACAATAACATACCCCAACTTGATAGCACTTTCTGTAATGTCCACTAAAGAAAGATACCACAGTTGGAGCAGGTTAATGAGAGATGTCCTGAAACTTGAAAGTATTTTGTTAAATTTAATACTATGAATATACTATCAAACAGTAAACACATCCAAATGCTCATTTCTAAAAATAACATTTTCAATACTGATGAATTAATAATAAAGTTAATTTTTAAGTGAATTTGCCGTGACACAGGGTTGTTGCGGCCACAACGCAAAGTACTAACCAAAATACGATCAGAGCACACCACAGCTCACATTCTGAACCCTTTCATCAAACAGAAAATATCTAGGTGTAGGCAAGGAATCCAAAATGCATGACCACATTCTACACTGATCCCATATATGAATTTAATTTGACTGAAGTTAATTATTTTCAATTAGAGAGAAGTTTTTAATCAACTGCTATAGTTTAAGCTTTACTTGTTAGTGGAGTTAAGTTATGTCAAATTCACTAAAAACTAACTGTCAAACCAGCCTGGAGTGGAACCTTGAATCTCTGGAGCCGAAGTCAGATGTGTTATCGATTGCGCCACAGGCTCACATTTGCCCAACTATAGGGTTACGGAATTCCATTAGGCGCTTTCAAATAGTCAAAAACTGTGTTTTTGTTCGGGGCGTGTACAGCAGATCATGTTCTTCAAATAGCTCGCTCAAAGGTGTTACAGTGAAGAGTTATCTCTGTGTACATTAGCCATTTCATCTTTTTCAAAAACTGTTAACTAGAGGATTCTATGTTTATATTTTATAGATATTGCTGAAAGGGGGAGTGGTTTGGTGCATATGTATGTGTTTTTGTGTGTTTTTACGTTCTGCTTACAGCGTGGTATTTTTGACAAAAAGTATTTACGACATCCTGCGTGACATCAAAACATTTGCTTTGGCGCCAGTTTTAAATCAACAAATCGGTTACTCGTCTGCTAGTGAGGATACAACCCATAAAGTAATAAAATTAAAAAATCTTTAGAACCCCTGTGTGACATCAAAAACATTTGCTTTGGCGGCAGTTTTAAATCAACAAATCGGTCTCGTCTATTAGTAATGACGCTAGCCATAAAATAATAAAATTATAAAACGCTTCTCTTTAGAATAGGTAGAATAGGTAGGCATGCGGCCCCTGGTGCTTGGGCTGGGCGGCGTGCGCCGCAGGGGCAACGACAGGTGTGCATGCTGGTGGGTCCATGGCAGGAACGCCCGCCGGGGGGACCTCGGTGGGAACGCATGCAGGAGGGGCCTCGGCGGATTCGCACGCTGGCTGGACCTAGGCGGGCACGTCCGCTGGGTGGACCATGGCCGGTACGCACACTGGAGGCGCTGTGGTAGGGGTGGCACACTCGGAGGGGCTGGTGTGTCCACGGTGGCTGGCACCCACTGGCATGTGGGTGTGATGAGTGCCCTCTGGCCGGTTGGCCGCGTCAGCACCGCCAGTACGCCGTTCGTTCTCCACCTCCGCCTCGGGATCGCCATCCTGCATACAGTACAGGTACACTCCCACCGCTACACCCAAGGAAACAGATTCATATGACACGGGGAAGACAGACTGGACAGGGGAGACAACAGGATTCACCACACTAACGCCACATTCATCCACAGACATTAACGGTATCTCCATTAAGAATGGATGTGTGTGTGGGGGGAAGATGGTTGGGGTCTGGGACTCAGACACGGCACGCTCCGGCGCGGCCGCGTCACGTGACTGACCCGCAGCGCGCGTACCGGGCTCAACAGCTGCGCAGCGCACACGCTGCGCCTTGGCTCCGCGCCAGCGGCGCGCGCCGCGCCCGGGTCTTGCAACGGGGGGTTTGACGAACCGGACTGGACCATCAGATCAGAACTCCTCAGAGTTAAGGAGGGTTCATATAGGCAGAATATGCCCATACAGGTACGACTCGCCCGCCTAGTCATCGGAGATTTCGATCAGATCGAGACCCTCCTCTGCGCAGAGTGACTCATAACACACCTCCACATCCACTCATCATCGGAGTCGTACCACTCCGACACCACTGACTGACTTAGAGCCGTCCTTACGGCTCTTGGACGGCGGGCTCTACGACGGAGGGTGCCGCGAGTACGAGGGTTTACGGCCCCCGCAAAGAAAAATTCAAAAAAGCTTTACCTGGGCTCTGGACTCCCCAAATTGATTGGCACGTAGTTTTGTCACACTCGCCTACATCGATCAAAAGCGGCTGCGCAAATGAAGTGCAGAGCCGCCGCGCCTTAACGCGCTGAAGGAAGCCAGGCATGCAGGTAGCAGAGAAACGGACTTTATTAAAGGTGTAGAGACACCAAACAACACAGAGGTACAAAAGGCGAGCGAACATAAAAATCAACGACGTGCACAGAGGAAGGGGAACACAGGAAATAAATACACACAGACACCCGACCACGTGCACAAAACAAACAAATGAAAGGAAAGAGTTAATTAACTAAACTAAGGACCATGAATGAAAGTTAATTAACTCAAAGAACAAAACAGAAGAACAGAAGAACAGGTGCCCTAGGCACCTGTTACAGCTTTTACATTCCACATTTTTTACTAATTAAATATAGGATACATGGTTAACAAACGCTTAAAACACAACAAGTTATTTACTAAAGCTTTATTTAAGAAACACAGAAGTCCATGCATTGTTTTATAACAACCATTTCAGTGTATTTATGGTTTTACAACTTTTTAAACAAATGATTTAAATACCAGACTTTAGTGAGTGTGCGCATTATAGTTTTACAACTTTTTAAAAAAATTATTTAGATTACCAGACTTTTAGTGTGCGCATTATAAGTTGTACATTTTTAATAGTTAATTTACTGAAAAACGAATGGATGTGTGTGTGTGGGGAAGATGGTTGGGGTCTGGGAGGAGGGTCCTGAAATTTCTGACACACCTTCTAGGTGGGGTTAGGTGGAGTAGGAAGGTTTACAACCCACACTGATGGCCAACCCCCTTATCGGATGTACCTCCCACTATTGCACATTCCACAACCAGATGTCCTGTCCAGGTCATAAATCAATCAAGTTTGACATAAGGTGTATAGTTAATACTACTGTCCTTGTTAGTATAGTGGACAGTATCTTCCCCTGGCAAGCAGAGACCGGGGAGACTTAGCTTTTACGCTCTGTGACTAATATCCAGAAATAGAAAAAAAAACTGTTTTTGTTTCAACATAAGACTAAATTGCATGACTGACGAACTAAAACTTTTGGTCAAGTGGTTAAGCTGATGGATTACTAATCCATTGTGCTTTGCATGGTTTGAATCCCAGCTTTGTTGACATCCAACGAGTCATGTATATGTTATATGTATCTGTAGTGTATTAGTACTACTGTAGAGAATGCATGGTTTATGGCCATTTAGCTTAACAATTCTCAATGCTCGATTCTCCTAAATGGGCATTGGGAACCCCCCCACCCCCGACCCTAGTAGTAATTTTAATCCAATGAAATACACATCTGGATTCCTCTGAGAGGAAATAACAAAAACAATAATAACCTGCAACAGGAGATGATGTTTATAACATTTATTACAGGATTCACTTCTTTCACATTACATCATACATCATCTAAATATTAACAGCATCATAAAATCAACTAACAATACTGCAGTATAACTGATGATTCACTACATGGGTATTATTTTAAAACAATAAGGTTAAGAGGGTATGCATTGCTGTGAATAATTCACAGAAAAGAAGTGTTGTTGAGACATTAATAAAATGAGTAGTTTCGGTCATTGTCTGTATTACACCACCATGCAGTAATGCAGTAATATAAAGAAATGTTAATTTCTCCTCAATCACTACTATAGTATATATATATATTAGTGGCTTTCATTGTAAAAACATCCCTGTCATTTAATTGACTGTAGCTACTTATATGAATAAATATAAAAAGTTCAGAACTTTATTGGTGCCATTAAATCAGCAAAATGTAACACAACAGCACAACTCAGTGTTGTCCTGAGTTCGGGGTTACTGATTCAGTTCTGACTGAAGGTACTGGTACATTATTGAACTATCTCCTTAACTAAAGCGTCTTTCAAACAATGATCAATACAGGAATATGGTTTCTCTCATGTGTGAATATGCTGGTGGCGTTTTAGACTACCCTGTTGAGTAAAACTCTTCCCACACTGTGAGCAGGAATATGGTTTCTCTCCTGTGTGAATGCGCTGATGAAGTTTTAGATGACTCTGCTGAGAAAAACTCTTCCCACACTGTGAGCAGAAATATGGTTTCTCTCCTGTGTGAATGCGCTGATGTGATTTTAGAATACTCTGCACGGCAAAACTCTTTCCACACTGTGAACAAGAATGTGGTTTCTCTCCAGTGTGAATGCGCAGATGACGTTTTAGACTAGTCTGTTCAGTAAAACTCTTCCCACACTGTGAACAAGAATATGGTTTCTCTCCTGTGTGAATGTGCTTATGAACTTTTAGATGACCCTGTTGAGAAAAACTCTTCCCACACTGTGAGCAGGAATATGGTTTCTCTCCTGTGTGAATACGCTGATGTGATTTCAGAGTACTCTGTAAAGTAAAACTCTTCCCACACTGTGAACAAGAATATGGTTTCACTCCTGTGTGAATACGCTGATGACGTTTTAGAGTACTCTGTTCAGTAAAACTCTTATCACACTGTGAACAAGAATATGGTTTCTCTCCTGTGTGAATTTGCTGATGACGTTTTAGAGTACTCTGTTCAGTAAAACTCTTATCACACTGTGAGCAGAAATATGGCTTTTCTCCAGTGTGAATGCGCTGGTGAAGTTTTAGATGACCCTGTTTAGAAAAACTCTTCCCACACTGTGAGCAGGAATATGGTTTCTCTCCTGTGTGACTGCGCTGATGACTTTTGAGCTTACTCTGCACAGTAAAACTCTTCCCACACTGTGAACAGGAATATGGTTTCTCTCCTGTGTGAATGCGCTGATGACCTTTTAGATGACTGCGCTGATTAAAACTCTTCCCACACTGTAAACAGGAATATGGTTTCTCTCCTGTGTGAATGCGCTGATGACTATTTAAAGTACTCTGCACAGTAAAACTCTTCCCACACTGTGAACAGGAATATGGTTTCTCTCCTGTGTGAATGCGCTGATGTGTATTAAGACCAGATTGAGTTGTAAAGATTTTTCCACACTGCACACAGAAAAACTTTTTTGCTTTGATGGACATACACTGGTGTTTTTTGAGTTCAGTCATTTTGGTAAATTTTTCATCACAATTTAAGCAGTTAATTTTCTTCTTGGTCATGTCTTTGTGAGAATGCAGCACGGTCATGAAGGGTTCCACTTCTGTTTAAATAACAATTTGTAAAAGTCAGACATACCCCCACCCCAAGGGTCGCGCAAAAAGGAAAAGCGGCCCAACAAACAAACAAAAAAAAAAATAATAATAATAAACATTTCAAACAAAAAAAAAAACAAAAAACGGGGGGGTAAAAGTCCCTCAGGCTGTGAATCCAGCCGGCTGCTCCCTGCTGGCGGCGTCGAGCAGGTCCTCTCGCAGCGTGGTCGCAGATCGGCGCCCTCTCGCTGCGAGGCTGGGAAATGCACCTCCTGGTGCTCCGAGTCCGAGAAGCTAATTCAGTAATTCAGTAATTAAACATGTAAACAATATATGAAAATAACTAACCAACAAGTCCTCGCTTTCTATAACTGGGACAAAATTTAATCAAATGAAGAGCTGAGTTTTTTTAATCAAATGAGTAGCTGCTTTGTATATATTTTTATTGTCATGTATAATGACCCATTACAAACTTTTAAAAGAAGTGAGCAGAAATAAAATGTTAATAAATAGAGATAATAAAATACCTTTAAATTAACTTTTTTCTTTGAGTTTATCTGAATCAATTTAAATTATTTTACAACAACATCAATAACAAATCATGGGAATGTTTTATGCATGTATTAACCATTAATTACAATTATTTGAAATATAATTTTTATAGGTGGCACAGTGGCTTAGTGGTTAGCACGTTCGCCTCTCAGCGCTAGGGATTCCCAGTTCGAATCCCCATCTGGGTGGAGTTCTCCCCGTGTCTGCGTGGGTTTCCTCCGGGTTCTCCGGTTTCCTCCCACAGTCCAAAAACATGGATCAAGTCAATTGAATTCTCAAAATTGCCCCATAATGAGTGTGTTTGTGTGAGTGAGTGTGTGCCCAGTGATGGATTGGCGCCCTGTCCTGGGTGTATCTGCCCAGCGCCTGAGACGTTCTCCCCTGGATGGGCATGAGGATAGATAATAGAGGATAAAGCGGAAGATAATGAATGAATGAATAATTTTTATATTTATTTGTGTTTTTGCTTTCAAACTGATGCTACAATAAGTGAAAATTGCTAATTTGGCCGTAACACATACAATAAATACAAATTTAGGAATGTAACAAACATGTTTTTGTCCTATTATGTGTTAATGTGATCTTCTCAGTAACAGTATGAACTTAAGAGTAAAGAGTAAAGCTTTTTCTTTATCTACATTAAAAAATTCTACTGGACACAGTACCTGGAGAAAGTGAACACATGTTTTTTTTCCAACATACAATATGTAATAAATTAGAACGTATTTAAGTAAAAGTTGGGAAAAAAATAAAAATGCAAATAAATTTGCAGTGTTACTTAAATAAGAATTAAGAATGAACCCAAGATTTTTTATGTTTTGTCTAATCATTTTCATTTAATTTGCTTATTAATTCCTGCATTTCTGTCCTACAACACATTCTACACAAAATTGGCTTGATTCAGGGATAAAAATAAGGTTTGCAAAAGATGAAAAATTCACAGAGGATTGTAATCATGATTTGGATTTTAAAAAGCAGCATGAGAAGAAAAGAGTGGTAGTTCAGTGGTTAGGGCGTTGGGCTGAATCATGTATAATGGGTCGCTCTATACTCGGATGCCGACCAAGTATATGGTTAATGGCTAAATGATCAATTATAAGTGCAAAGATGAACAGAAGATCTGCAGCTTGCCAATTTATAACTTTTTTTATATACAAAAACTATTCAAACAATTTCCAAAAGTTCAGTGCAGTCACAGCTGATACTGCCTCCCAAAAAAACATTTACACACAAATGATCAATCAGTGTTCTTATTTAAAGTTATTTCAGTCTGTCTCTGAAAAATATAATTAGTTTAACTTGGTAGTTATACTTTACCTCAACAAATACTACTTACCACATAAACAGACAGGTTAGAGCTCCTTTAGGGGTTTAATTGTGACAATAGACACATCTAACAACTATTAATTAACAATTTTGATAAAAAAAATACGTAAAGTTTTTTAAATTGATTAATTGAAAAAAAAGTCCTATTTTACCTCCAGGGATGTTGCGATTAACCCTGTGCTCACCTTGTAAGTCGCTTTGGATAAAAGCGTCTGCAAAATTACCTAATGTATAAAAAATTACCTAATGTATTTTAATCATTACTTACCTTTATTCTTTGTGTCCAAACATGAAGTTGTTTGCAGTTTAGTCTGAGGAGCAAGGCCCATGTGACGGCTTTATAAATATTTCAAATTAGTCAACCATTTGTAGCAATTTACAGCCCCACCCAAACTATCATTTAACAATAAAACTGAGAATTCCTCATAATTTCACCTGAAAGCCTCTTTACCATTTTCCTAGGTATGAGCATAAAACATTCCATAGTAACTGAGAATGGTTGGATTAAAATTGGTTTGAAAGGAATACATGTGTTGGAGCATTCTGATGTACAGTTGGATTTGTCCAATGTTTAAAAATTGTTTGTTATTAAAACACTGCATTACTATACAAAAAAGGATAGAGCTCAATTATACTGACAATAATCTACCCCAACTTTGAAAAGGTATTCCAAAGTTTGCAATCAGTTCTGTTTGGTTCAGTGTAAATCTCAGTATATTGCAAAAAATTTATTGAAAATCAATAAATGTTGCTCTAACTTCTTAGCACTTGTAGTTAAATATAAATATTGTTGAGCTACTTTATTGTTTTAATTGTGACAGTAAACACACCCAAGTACTTATTTCTTATAAAATACTATAAATATAGTTTCCAAACCTGATTAATTGAAAATAATATTATTTCCTAATTATAACTTACCTTATATTCTGTGTCCTAAAAAAAGATGTTGTTGACAGTTTGGTCTGTGCAGCATGGCTTGTGTGATGGCTTCATAAATTTTCCAAGGTAGCCAACCATTTGGAGCAATTTACAGCCCCACCCACACTAACATTTGATAATAGAACTGAGAAGTCTTCAAAATTAGCATAGAACATTCCAGATCAACTGGGGCTGGTTGGATTGAAATTGTTTTGCAAGTTCATGTCTTGAAGCATTAGCATTCTAATGTCTCATAAATATTATTGTCTGCATCAGTGATATTTTACAGAACAAAGGGAACTAATTGTAGTCAAAATCACAGCTGATACTGCCCCAAAGAAAAACACTTAAATGCAATGTATCAATCAGTGCTCAGAGTTTTCTGAAAAAAAAAAATCTTATTTGTAGATTTACTATCTGTAACTCAAGTCACTTAAAAATACCACCACCATAAATAAAAAAATAGCACTTACCACAGCAAGATAAACAAGTTGAAACTAGTTTTTAGAGTTTTAATTATGATGCTACTCAATTAATTAGGCTCTTCTTTATGTAAAAAAGAAACACACACACACACACGTGAACTGTATGTACAACAGAAATACACAATGCTTATGTACTTATTCCTTTGTTTAAAATATTAAGAAAAACAATGTTTTGTATATAAGTGAATGAAAGCTCTGTGCTCAGTGTGTAAACAAACTCCCCTCCCTGCCTCCTTCACACATGTGTATGAGAATGCTAATGAATAGAGGATGGGTGGTTTTACACACTGAGTGTGTAAAACCACACATGCAGAGAATCAACATACAAACATTTAAAAATATTAAAAACATACCAAACTTGAACTGGATCACATCCTTAGTCAAACATTTTTACATCTTCTAAATCAATGCTTTAGAGTATCTTTCATCCTCATTCAACAGTTTCCATGTTTACCTATATTTTAAAGATATAATCGACTTCGCAAAAAAACATATAAGGCTGTATTTTTATAGACCCTTGAAGCTGTCTCTGTGGTGGATTTGAGGCATTTTAGAGATTTTAAGAGATTAATAATGGTAAGCCTTCACAAGCACTTGTATTAAAACAAGCACATAAATTTGACTAAAATAACACTGTTATAATATTTAAATTGGAGATTGGGTTACATGTTCAAAATGATGACAGTTTTATCTTTAAAATGGTGTATTTAATTATTGTTCATGACAAAAACAAAAAAAAATGCTAATTCAAATTTTCTAGATAAACTCTTTCATATTGGGATTCGAAACAAAAGCATTGAAAGGCAAACATGCTAACCACTAAACCAACATGCCTCACTAAAAAATATGACTCACTAAAACAATGAAGACAACTAAGTGAAAATAAAGGTAAGCATGACTTGGCATTAGTCAAGGCCAAGTGGTTAAGGCTTAATATCCATTGTGGTTTCCTCCCACAGATTCAAATCCTGCTGATTATGATCTCTCTGGATTTTTTAAAGCTAGTGATCTTTTGAAGGGTTATAGAAGTGACATTGTCCTGACATGATTAAACTCATGCACTTTTTTAAACTCATTCATTCAGCAGAGAGTAAATGAATAAACATCGAGAACTTTTCTACCTCTTCTGTCTTTAATTAAGACTTCCTCAGGCTCCGCCACCTCACTTCTACTTCCCTATGAATTTGTGCTGATTGTGTATGTTTTTGTTTGCGTTGTGCTTCTTAAAATCAGATCCATTTCACTGTGTTATTTAAATAAAATTATTTTAGATATTAAAGAGCTCAAACACAAGACTTTACTGATCTTCAGACTAAGTTAACCAAATGTGATCATTTAAGTATTGATGTAGAAGAATAAATGTGTATGTAGAGCTAATCAGAGATTTAAACCTCTCACCCCCTAAACATGGATCACACCCTGAAAAAATCACCTGTCTCAGATCAGAACTGTTTCAAATTTGAAACCATGGAGATTCATAGATCAGCTGTGATTTCTGTTCTTTTAATAATCTTTATGATTAAATAGATGTTATATATGTTTTTATGAACATGACATTATGTTTAGTGGCGGCACAGTAGCTAAGTGGGTAGCACATTCTCCTCTCAGTGCTAGTCATTCGCAGTTCAAAACCCAATCCAAACTTTCCACATTTTCCTCCCGTGTCTGCATGGGTTTGCTCCGGGTTCGCCGGTTTCCTCCCACAGTCCAAAAACATGAATCAAGTTGAAATGAATTCTCCAAATTGCCCCGTATAGAGTGAGTGTATGGCCAGTGATAGATTGGCAACCTGTCCTAAGTGTGTCTGCCCAGCGCCCCAAACGTTCTACCCTGGGTGAGCATGGGGAACCCTCCGGCGACCCCAGTAGAGGATAAAGCTGAGGATAATGTATGGATGGATATGAAGATATATCAGGTGAGCTGATCTGAAAATCACTTTTTCATAGAACTTTGACGTGGTGTCCAGCACTCTGTCATGTATGATAAAGTCTGCAGCACAATCATAGAACTAAAGTCTGTTTTCTGATTGAATCTTTTTTTCTATTACTTTAAACTGTCTATGTGGTTTAGTTAGTAAACTTGCAGCTTATTTGCTGTCATTTAAATGTTATGTGACATGACAAGCCATTTGCATTCAGTGTGTTCAAACAAGATATGGTGCTGTGGCTCAGTTGGTTAAAGCACCTGTCTAGTAAACCGGAAATCCAGGGTTCGAATCCCAGCCGTACCTTTATATTTGATGGGGTGTTACATGCCAAACCATTAGAAGTCACACCTTTAATTATGTTTGTGTAAATTTTAATGAACAGCAATGAATTATTTTGTAAAATAATTCATTTATTCATTAATTAATTCATTGGTTCGTTCCAAGATGGCGGATGGACGCAGCGGCTTATAGCTCTCCCTATTTGTGCACTATTTTGTGGTTTTTGTATGTTGTTTTGGTACATTGTACATCGTTTACAAACTCCTACAAACACTACACCCGTATGGATTAACTGGACATCGGTTTTAAACAGAAGTTGACCATCTCTAGCGATTTTCATTGCACTCATAACATTCCGGACGAGATAGCGAGACCAGTGGATTGTTATCGGGTCTGGAAAGCAACGTAGACGGCGTCGCGAGAGGAAGCAAAGACGGGGCTGCAGGGCTGGACTGCTGAATAAGCTAAAGAAACAGCCACTTAAACAACCGCTGCCAAGCCTCTATCTTTCAAACGCCAGATCCATGGTACACAAAACGAATATTCTAGAACTACAACTAGCTGGAAATCGCCACGTTCGAGACTGCTGTTTGCTTATCATCACGGAGACATGGCTACATGCTCAGATCCCTAATGTTACAGTGCAGCTAGCAGGACGCATACTACACAGATGGGACAGGAACAGCGACTCCGGGAAGAACAGAGGTGGAGGGCTCTGCATCTACGTGCATGAAGGTGGGTGCAACAATAGCACTGTAATGGACAGACACTGTTCTCCCGACTTAGAGTTCATGTCGGTGAGATGCAGACCATTTTTCCTGCCTAGGGAGCTCACTGTAATTGTCATTACTGCAGTCTACATCCCACCAGATGCAAATGAAAAAACAGCTCTTTCTCTGCTGCTGAATGCCATTAATAACCATCAGCGTGCTTATCCAAATGGCGTTCATATCATTGCGGGGGACTTTAACAAAGCTAACCTCAAAACTGTTTTACCAAAATTCTATCAGTATGTGAAATGCCCAACAAGGGGAGAGAACACTCTGGACCATGTATATTCAAACATCAAACATGCTTACAGAGCCATACCCCTCCCCCATCTGGGTCAGTCAGACCACCTCTCCCTGTTCCTCACCCCTGCATACACCCCCCTCATCCGACAAACAAAGCCCAAAAGGATCACCATTAACACCTGGCCTGACGACGCCTTCACCAAACTGCAGGACTGCTTCGACCAAACACTGTGGGAAGCCTTCCATCACGAAGACCTGGCCAAATACAGAGACACTGTTCTGTCTTACATTAGGCACTGCATTGATACGGTCACTGAGAAAAAATCAATCTGGGTGTATCCAAACCAAAAACCATATATGACAAACAAGGTTCGCACACTCCTTCAGGCCCGAGACGCAGCTTTTAGATCAGGAGACAGAGCACTATACAGTGCCAGTCGTGCCGACCTAAGGAGAGGTATCAGGACCGCCAAAGCAGAGCACAAGAAGATGATAGAGGAACAGCTCAACAATCCTTGACAAATATGGCAGGGCATCCAGTCCTTTACCAACTACAAAGGCTGCCCTGCGACACCTGGTGACTCAGATATATCACTAGCGGAAGAACTAAACTGCTTCTATGCCCGCTTCGAGTCCCAGGAACATTCAACCACACCACCACCCACCTCCCCACTACAACCCATTTCAGTCTCTGGTTCCCCTCCACTCATTCTTACTGCTGAGGATGTGAGACGGGCCCTTCGTGCCGTGTACCTCTGGAAGGCCACAGGCCCAGATGGTGTACCAGGGAAGGTGCTCAATGCATGTGCTGACCAGCTAGCACATGTCTTTACCATTATCTTCAACCTGTCACTGGAACAAGCCATCATCCCAGCCTGCTTGTAATCAGCCACCATCATCCCAGTTCTCAAAAAATCACCCACAATCAGCCTAAATGACTTCCGCCCGGTAGCACTCACTCCTGTCATTACCAAGTGTTTTGAAAAACTGGTTCTAAAACACATCAGAACCTGCTCTGGACCCACACCAATTTGCATACCGGACAAACAGATCCACAGTAGATGCAATAACCACCGCCCTTCATTCAGCGCTGAGTCACCTGGAGTTACGGGGGAGCTACGTCAGGATACTCTTCATTGACTACAGCTCTGCCTTCAATACAATAATACCGGACATTCTGATCACCAAGTTAGATAATGTGGGGCTTCCACCATCAACCTGCTCCTGGATCAAGGACTTCCTAACCAACCGTCCCCAGCAGGTAAAATTGGGCCCCTACTTCTCTTCCATCCACACCCTCAGCACCGACTCCCCCCAGGGCTGTGTGCTGAGCCCACTACTCTACTCCCTCTACACATATGACTGCAGTCCCAGAAAACATCATCGTGAAATTTGCTGATGACACAACGGTGGTGGGACGGGTATCCTGGGGTGATGAGGCGGCATACAGGGATAAGGTCCGGAAACTTGGTGAGTGGAGTGCAGCTAAGAACTTGGCACTGAATACCACTGTTAGGATCTTTTGATTTTGAAAAAGGCAGAAAGAACGAGCTGATGCAAAATGGTCGCCTCAACTCATTTATTTAGGACAAAGAGAATACTTCATGGACACCTCCAGTAACTCACGCTGGCCAGCGGTCTTCCTCCTCAGCGTTCTGATGCTTTGTCTTTCGGCCATATTGGAATTCTCATAATGTATAAGGAATTTAAAATTCCTGACAATCCCCCCTATGGGAGCACCTACATGATCCCATAAATAAATTTTAAATAAAAAATTCTACGGCCATAAATTCTAAGCCAAACGTTACACATTACTATTTCTAAAAATTTTGCATGTTATCACAACTCAATTAACCCAAATCTAAACGCAACTAACTTCCAATACGACTTTCACAAGTTCACACAACTGAATGCTGAGGAGGCAGAGCGCTAATTAAACTACCCCCCTCTAACTAAAACCCTTCTTGAAGGTGCCCAACATATTACATGGCCATATAGGCTGAAAACACAATTCTAAAACAAACATCTATCAATTATACTAATAGAGACCGCGCCTAACGAGACAGCCTCCATCCCTACACTCACAAACCCAAAATAACACCCCCCTTTCACCACTGTTGCAGAAACTTTAATACCACCCCCCTTGCAGCACTGTTATAGAAATTTTCCCAGAAAGTTCTTCAAGGTTCTGTTCTCCTGGTCAGTATATGCTTTAGTCTTTTGGTTCTGTAGTCCCAGCATTCCCTCGTCGGTTCTTGAAGCTCCTTCTATCGTTGTCGTCCTCCTGTTGTCATCCTCATTGTCATCAATGGCAGCTCCCTTGTTGTCAGCGTCTCTCCGTCATCATCATCATCAGCAGTACCCTCGTCGTCATCACTTTTCTAAAAGCAGAGTTAGCAGCAACCTCTATACCACCCTGAATTGGTCTGTTGACACATCCAGCGAGGCATCCTCTTCTTCCTCCAGGGACTGGTCTCCATTGCCCCGAGGATCAGCATCCTCACCGCAGATCCATCCTGATCACCACTTACTCTGTTCCTGGAACTCCGCTTCCTAGAGAGTCTAGTTCCACACCTACATCCAGCTGCATTTAATCTGAAACACACCGATCATCTAGAGAACAGGTTTAGGACATGGGATCAGGACTGAATTTCTGTATGAATGTCTATTGGAAACGGGAACTCCAGCAGCTCAAGAATAATGTGCTCTGTTTTAAAGACAAAATGAATCATCCAAACAAGCATGTTTAAGGCCAAACAAGGAATGAAAGTTAACCTCAAACAAAATACTTCTGAAATACAAATGGTTTAGTAAAAGCTAAATGTGGTAGTTTAATTTAACAAGTATGTTGATGTTTAAAAGATTATCACTGTGTAGAAATTTAAAGCTGAGTGAAAGAGTGCACCAATAACCAACCTAGTTTACACTTAAGGAAAAGTAAAACCACGAGACCTTAAAACTAATAAAACCAAAATCAACCAATACAAACATTGTATAAAATAAAAATAAAATTCTTAATGCATGTGGCTACATGCTCAACATTTTTCCCATATATTTTTATTATGAATTATTTAACGTAAATAAATTGGTCGGATGCCCTATAATATATACATTAAACAAACCCCAATAAATAAATAAAATACTGGAGGATAACGTGGTGGACACATCTATCAGAACTGTCCAGCAGTGCTTGGGTCACACTGCCACAGTCGCACAATGGATGGTCACTTTTTGCTCTCTTAATAAACTGCTCCAGGGACAGCTTACCATACAACATCTACAAAAAAATGCAACAATTACAACGGCTTTGTTCGACAAATAATTGTGCAGTATATATGTATACAATACTGTCTCTATATATTTGGCACCTGTCCGCATAAAATATCTGTAATGAAAAGTGTGACATTTCAAAAGGAAAATATATTTAGTGAACTGATGCAACAGCGATTCACCAAACATTTTCCCACACTACTAAAATCGCCGTTGAAATGAAAATGTAAACGGATATTAAATGATCTATTGGAAGCCGTTTCAAAACAGTAAGGGAAAAAATTCGCTTAAACATAGGGAATGTTGAAAATCACAAATATTCTATGGATCTTAATCCTGATGTATATAACAACCAATAATGTTCAGGGAGGAAGCATGACAATTCCTAATATAAAAATATAGATATTTCTAGCTGCTATGAAATAGTTTTTAAAGCAAAAATGTGGACATGTTACCACAAAAATTAAATTTGATAGGTTTGCTTAACAACCTCTTTTAACCATAAGATGTTCGTAAGGCTAGAACTGGCTACTGTATCAATATAATGGGATAAATTAATAAATCTGAATTTTCTAAAAAAATAAGGGTGTGTCATTATTATATATTTCACAATAATAACAGTATATATATAAAAAACAAACATTGTGAGTGATATTCCCACTTGTTAGACCAATGACATCATGCAGTTATGCATGGTATATCTTCATTACCTGAGTCATTTAGGATGACAAGGCAGTATGTCAAAGTAGCACAGTGTCTCAAAGAGAAGAAACTAGTGTGTGTGTGTGTGTGTGTGTGTGTGTGAGAGACACACCATTATGTTTATGCGTAAAATAAGTTTTTTGTCATATTGCCAAGAATACAGGGTGGCCCGCGGAAAAGTAGCGCGCCTCGGATATATCCAGGTACCTGAGGTGGGCTACTTTTTCGCGGGCCACCCTGCAGCTCGTGACATGACAGCTAAACATTTCACCCCAGCGAGCTGTTTAATACAATAGCAAACTTTCAGATCACATTTTAATCTACATTAAAAACATTTAAATGTTTTTAAAGAAACATCAGTAATGAGTTCACAAAACCAGAAAATGGACATAGTCGCTGCTCGCTGAGGTAAATGCCGCCTCATGAGCTCGAGGTGATAAATAAGTACCGTTATACCACCTGTACAGTATAAGGTGACGGCAAACTCGCTGAGGTAAAACGTTTGCCTTATTGCTTTTATGTGCTTCAGTTCTTATATTTATATTCAACATTACAGGCAAATTAATCAAAACATTACACTTATTCTCAACAATTTCCCAAAACGAAACCACATAGTTCTTTCATAGTTCTTTCTAAGATGTTACACACGCCAAATTGAAAAAAAAAAAAACGCAAAATTGAAAAAAAACGCAAAAAAGCTTTGATTACATTTTCTGTCAATCACGTCGACTTGTTAGAATGAATGTACCTCATTCGCTATTGATCTAGACTAATTTAATTGAGTATAAGATGGATGACGTTGACATTATACACTGACATTGTTTTGTATGTATATGTTAACAGTAATAAACTGAATGTTTTATCTGCTTTATTAATTATTATCTCTTATACTGTATGTATTGAAGTTTACATAATGAATTTTCCCATTTCTTGTCTTTTTTGTCTGCAGCATGTCCTACAAGAAACCTGCCCCACTCAAAGTAAAGTGTCTTGCAGTCAGACTGATGACCAGGG